>JAXIVD010002350.1:45000-61776 GCA_036785275.1 Cancer borealis | reverse complement strand
ACGTGAGGGTTGGGCCTCTGGCAGCAAGGATATGAGGGAGGGAGGGATGGGTGGTGAGGGTGGGTGTCGTTGTACACCTCAACTCTTCCTTCACAGATCACGCTGCTGTGTGCCCTGTTAGGCGTGGCCGCCGCCGCCAAGCTGCCTCGCGCCCCCCATCAAGGCATCGGACGCCCGCAGCACGGCAGCTTCGGGGATCACTTCGGCAACTTTGGCGGGTCTGTGGACCATGCCGGTGGGAGTTACCAGACTCAAGACACCTACAGACCATCAGGCCCGGTCATCCCCATCCTGGTGGACGAGCGGGACGGGCCCCACGCTGACGGCACCTACAGCTTCAACTTCGAGACTGGCAACGGCATCTCCCGGCAGGAGCAAGGCTACCCACAGGGCCCCGAGGGCGCCGTGGTGTCCCAGGGCGGCTGGTCGTAAGCATTGTTGTCACAACTCCATCATGATAACACCCTCCCTCCCCCCTCCCCCTGCCTCGTACTAAGACCACTCTCTGTTTCAGCTTCACCTTCCCTGACGGCACCCCCGCCGTGTTCAACTTCGTGGCTGACGGGAACGGTTACCGCGTCGAGTCGAACCTCATACCCACGCCTCACCCACTGCCCGCCCACGCCATTGCACAGATCGAGTTCGCAAACCAGCAGAGGGCGCAGCAAGGATCCTACGGTGGCTAGCAAGGAGCTTCAGGGAACTTCGGAAGCTCTGGGGGATTCCGTGCCCCTGGAACACCCTATTAACCTTGATCCCCGCCACACTCCCTCCGCCCCCCACCCCCTGCGCCCCCGCCCCTGCCTGGCGCCTGGTGCGTCACCACCCAAGTGTGAAGTGTTGCTGCGGCGGCAAGGCCTTCTGTACGCTTGTTAGGTTAAGTGTCTATGTGTCCCTGTACCACCATCTGCATCTCCAATAAAACAGGAACCAACCCTCAAGTGTAGTGTGTCTGTCTGTCTGCCTGTCTGCCTGCCTGACTGCCTGACTACACCCACGCCTGCCCTGTAACCCTTCCAAACTATTGATATTACAGACACGTGAAGGACGGCAAACTGTCTCCCTCCTGTACATCAACACGATAACCAAACGACCTTGCGCCCTCCCATTACCAAGCACACACACACACACACACACACACACACACACACACACACACACACACACACACACCTCACGTGGCCGCCAGATGGAAGTACAACACAATAACCCGCCAAGATAACAGGAACATAAGAACTCAACCTCAAATATCATCCTTCCCTTTAACTCTGAAGCCCCGAAACCAGCAGTGAACACGGGGTTAAGGGTTCATTTGATAGCTTCGAACACAGGAGTTAGAGGACCAAACCGGAGTAAACAAGGCTATTTAACTAACAATCTATAATTACCTGAAGTTTTCCACGACCTGTAACACTTGATTAGATACCTGAGCACGTTATTTTTTTTTTTTATTATTATCTGGGAACTTTTTTTTTTTTTTTGCCTGTCTCACGAATAACCTTCCTTTACTACTTTCCTCAACTCCTGACTCCTTTCACACACCTGACACTCACATCCTATTACAGTAGTGCCCCGACACGCACACACACACACACACACACACACACACACACACACACACACACACACACACACACACACACACACACACACACACAGACACACGCCCGTAACCACCCAAGCGAGAATAGTTTTTGCACTCATTACATTCTCTCCCCTAAAAAAAGAAGAAGAAGAAGAGGAAGAAGAAGAAGAAGAAGAAGAAGAAGAAGAAGAAGAAGAAGAAGAAGAAGAAGAAGAAGAAGAAGAAGAAGGAGAAGAGAAGAAGAGGAAAAAAAATGAGGGAAGAAAAAACAATACCAATATAATTCCTTTTTTTTTTTTTTTCTTTATTTCTTTCACACGTAATAACGGGCACTTCCTTCCATCACTCTCTTCTCCTCCTCCTCCTCCTCCCCCTTTATCCTTCTCCCTTCTCTCCACTTTATCGTCCTCCCCTTCCTCCTCCAAAATACCCCCAAGGTCTGTTTTCATCTCCTCCCCTCCAGGGCCGAATCCTGATGAAGGCCGAAGAGGCGTAACGGAGCCGAATGTGATATTGTGCCGAAAGAGAAATAACACGGGAGGATGATTTAACTGAGGCTAGGATTTGTATGAGTCTGTCTGTCTGTCTGTCTGTATCTCTTTGTTTTTCTTTAATTAAACAGAGCGATCGTGAGAACCGGTAATTATTTTGCATGTAGGTGTTTATTTATGTCTGTCTGTCTATCTGTCTGTCTGTCTGTCTATATTTGTCCTTCACTGGCATGACACACAGACAGACAGACAAATAAAAAGTAACTCGATTATAAAAATAGAAAAATAATAACTACAATCCCTCATATAAAGAAGAGTAAAACAAAAAATTAAATATAGATAAAATAAAATTACATAATCACTCCTGCAGGAAATTACACACCATTTTCGAATAACCTTTTCCTTTTTTTTTTAAACTGTTTTTTTTTTTATAAATACGTAAGGAGAATCATCAGTTAAAACGGATGTGACGTCATGGCCACCCGTTCTCCCCTTCCCTTCCCCTTCACCTCACGACCCTCAGTGCTCCTCATCCTTACTTATAGAAGCGTCTCCCTTACCACAATAGATAACGCAGCTATACCTACGATAGATAGATAAATAAAATATTACACGATAGATAGACATACGAGTGGGAAAATGTATTAAATCTTCATAAATTTACGATACATAGATATATAACGATAGATAATTAATATATCCATGTGAGGATTGTAAAACCGAGCGATAGATAGATAGAAAGATATATAGTTAGATATAAATAAATAGATTACACAGTTAGATAGACACAGGAACAAACAAATGACAGATAAAACAGAACAGAAGAAACAGACTAATTCATAAAGAAAGAAAGAAGAAAGAAAAAGAAAGAAAGAAAGAAAGAAAGAAGTGAACTTGATCTATATATAATAGGAAATAAACGCGTCTAAGTGATTTGACATTTAACAATAAAATGTTAACCATCAAGAAAGAGTTCCCAACATTCCTCTCCACGCTGTACTATCATTATCTTCCTACCTACTACTTATTATTACTACTTACTACTACTACTACTACTACTACTACTACTACTACTACTATATTACTACTACTACTACTACCACACCTTTTAAACACAATACAACACATAATAATAATAAAAGCAATGAAAAAAAATGACAACAGAATCCAATTTTACAAGAAACCGAGATTTACTTACGCGCCGAAATCTCTACCTAGCCATCAACACTTCTTACCGATATCTTTTATACCGAGGTAACATGCAAATTAGGGTAGCACCGCGGCTCCCAGACAAACACGAGACTTACTGGCACTCCCATGTACGCCTCGGGAACTAGGATATGTTGGGGCGAAGGTCGTGGCGATGAAAATAAAGAGGAATGTATCTCAGAACTATCCGCCTCCCATAACTCCGATGCGCAGGGATACCAACTTTTCCGACCTACCCGCCCGCTTGCTCGCTCCTCCATTCTTCCCGCCCCCGCCAAAGCTCTCTCACAGATTTAATTTATTGATATCTCGCTGTTTTATGGGTTTTTTTCTTCTTTTCTCTCTCTCTCTCTTTAGGATTTGGGATGTTGAAGATATTAGTTTTGTGTTTTCTTATTGTTTTCTGTTTCTTTTCGTTTTATTGTGTTTGGCAAAAGGTGAGTTTACTTATGTTGTATAATGTATGATTTGTATTTTTTTTCTTTTCAATTTTGTGGGATTATTCGAATATTCTGTTTTGTTTTTATTTATTTTACGTAGAATAAGGATTTTTTTTTTTTAATTAATGTAGTAAATAAATAAAGGATAAAGGGAAATAATGAATAGATGAATAGATAACAGAGATAAATGGATACATAGATAGATAGATAAATAGATTGATAGAGACAAATAAAAAAACAAAGCATTAATAAAGTAGTCACGCACACGCACACACACACACACACACACACACACACACACATACACACACACACACACACACACACACACACACACACACACACACACACACACACACACACACACGCACGAGTCACTCCAGAAAAAAAGAAAGAAACTGGAACAAAACAAAAGAGAATCTAAGCACTCTTCACCAGGCGTCCATCTGATTACCTTGGCGTGAGGAATACATTATGAAGGAACACAAAAAAAAGAAACAAAAAAAGAAGAAAAATTAGTAGTATCAGAGCGAAAGATGCTCTCTTGACATTACGGAGGAGGAGGAGGAGGAGGAGGAGGAGGAGGAGGAGGAGGAGGAGGAGGAGGAGGAGGAGGAGGAGGAGGTGTGGCATTGCCGAGTTCGATAAATCCGGGTGTTTTTTTCCTTTAACTAAGAAGGAATCAAAATAAAGGGTTAGAAGGGAGGGAGGAGAAGGGAGGGAGAAGGGAGGGAGGAGAAAGGAGGGAGAGATTAAATTAGCTAAAGGTAAGAAGGAGAATATAATGAAGTGAGGAGGTAGGAAGAAGGGATGAAAGTGAGGAAAAGGAAGGGAAGGGAGAGAAAAGGAAGAAAGAAGAGAAGGAAGGATGGAAAGAGGGAATAAAAGGAAGGTAAGAAAATATGAGGAAAGTTATGAGAAAGGAAGAAGGGAGGAGTAACAAGGAGGAAAGAAGAGAGGAAGAAAAATCTGAAGGAAGGAAGGAAGGGGAGGAAAAAAGGGGAGGAAGGTAAAGGAGGAAATCATTTTCTCCTCCCCTTCCCTCCCTACCTCCCTCTTCTCTCCATCCCTCCCTCTCTCCAAACATGGATTCACAAGGTGTATTATCATTTTGTCTTTATCATTTTAGCTTTAGTGTGTGTGTGTGTGTGTGTGTGTGTGTGTGTGTGTGTGTGTGTGTGTGTGTGTGTGTGTGTGTGTGTGTGTGTCTGTGTGTGTGTGTGTGTGTGTGTGTGTGTATGTGTGTGTGTGTGTGTGTGTGTGTGTGTGTGTGTGTGTATGTATGTGTGTGTGTGTGTGTGTGTGTGTGTGTGTGTGTGTGTGTGTGTGTGTGTGTGTGTGTGTGTGTGTGTGTGTGTGTGTGTGTGTGTGTGTGTGTGTGTGTGTGTGTGTGTGTGTGTGTGTGTGTGTGTGTGTGTGTGTGACATCATCAAACAAAAACAAAACAAACATTGACATTCTACCATTTATTTATACCATACATGCACTACGTACACACATATCTTAAAACGTACACAACCCTTACACGTACACACAAACACAAAAGAAACATACATAACAAAATAATACATCGTGGAAACAGACACATTGTATGACTAACAAAACGTACACAGATGCTAAGCTACACATCTCTAAACGTACATGTGCAATTACTATGACGTTAGGAAGAGGAGGAAGAAGAGGAAGAGGATGAAAGCTACACTTTAGAGGAAGAGGAAGAGAATGGGAACACATTAGAGGAGGAGGAAGAGGAAGAGGAAGGATACAGTTTAGAGGAGAAGGAAGAGGATTGGTAACACTTTAAAGGAAGAAGAGGATTGGTACACTTCGGAGGAGGAGGAGGAGGAGGAGGAGGAGGAGGAGGAAGTAGAGGGCCTTTTAAGACCCATAAGCGCGAGGGCCTTGCTGGATCCTCTCCTGGCGTGCCTTTTCGACCTGTACAATGGCGTAGGCGGGCAGTGGGTGGGGCGTGGGTATGAGGTCCGACTCGACGCGGTAACCGTTCTCGTCAGCCACGAAGGAGAACACGGCGGGGGTGCCGTCAGGGAAGGTGAAGCTGCGGGAGGAGGAGGAGGAGGAGGAGGAGGAGGAGGAGGAGGAATAGGAGGAGGAGGAGGAGGAGGAGGAGGAGGAGGAGGAGGAGGAGGAGGAGGAGGAGGAGGAGGAGGAGGAGGAGGTAGGGACGGGATAGGGAAGGGAGGGGAAGAGAAGGGAGAGGAGGGGAGGAGGAGGGGGAGGAGGAGAAGTTATTGGGAACAGGGAGATACATTGACACACACACACACACACACACACACACACACACACACACACACACACACACACACACACAAGGTCATATTATGATTGTAACCTACATTCTAACGCTTCACCTCAATCGTTCTTCTTTTTTCTGTCTCTCTCTCTCTCTCTCTCTCTCTCTCTCTCTCTCTCTCTCTCTCTCTCTCTCTCTCTCTCTCTCTCTCTCTCTCTCTCTCTCTCTCTCTCTCTCTCTCTCTCTCTCTCTCTCTCTCTCTTGTTCTCCTTAACTGTTTCATATCAACAGTTAGCGAAGGACAGGACAGTAAGCAAGGGACTCCCCAACCTTTCACGAGGGGACAGCAGAACACCCTCAAACAACTATATAGTGTATCAGTTTTTATACCCAACACCAACTAATATTTCACTTCAAGGAGAGAATTAAAAAAAAAGAGACAAAAAAATAAAATGGATTAATTATTTCAATCTAGTTTTCTTCTGACTATCAATTTCGTCTCGTAAAAGTAGGATTTCAGATTAGATGTTAAAATTTGTTTATGTTGTCGCGGATCAGTATATTACGTACTGTACCTTTAAGTGTGGTAGGGATGAGGGTTGGGGGGTGAGGTGTTGGGGGTTAGTGTGTCAGATGACCTCCGATGCAGCAAGCAGTACCCGGGACTTTTACTTGCTATAATGAGTGTGAAGAGAAAGGCGGGTGAGGGGATGGGATGAGAGAGGGAAGGAAGGAATGGTATGATGCGCCAGGGTGAGAGGGAAAGTGGAGGGTGCGAGGGTGGGTGAGGGAGGAAGGAGAGAGCGGGAGGGGAGGTTGTCTGGAAGGTTTGTTGGAACGTGCACAGAGGGAAAGGAGGTGGAGGGAGTCGTGAGGGTGTGGGAGTGAATGGAGTGCATAGAATGCCTTCACCAGCTACACCTTACCTACACATGCAACACGTAAACAAAGGATTCTCTACTCACGACCAGCCGCCTTGGGACACCACAGCGCCTTCAGGGCCCTTGGGGTACCCCTCCTCATACCGCGAAATGCCATTGCCAGTCTCGAAGTTAAACCTGTAAGAGCCGTCAGCGTGGGGCCCCTCTCGCTCGTCCACAAGGATGGGGATGACGAGGCCTGCTGACGGTCTGAGGGTTGGGGCCAAGCCGGGGCGGAGGCCGGAACCAGTAGGTCCTGCTGGGGCCAAGCCGGGGCGGAGGCCGGAACCAGTAGGTCCTGCTGGGGCCAAGCCGGGGCGGAGGCCGGAACCAGTAGGTCGTATTGGGGCCAAGCCGGGGCGGAGGCCGGAACCAGTAGGTCCTGCTGGGGCCAAGCCGGGGCGGAGGCCGGAACCAGTAGGTCCTGCTGGGGCCAAGCCAGGGCGGAGGCCGGAACCAGTAGGTCCTGCTGGGGCCAAGCCAGGGCGGAGGCCGGAACCAGTAGGTCCTGCTGGGGCCAAGCCAGGGCGGAGGCCGGAACCAGTAGGTCCTGCTGGGGCCAAGCCGGGGCGGAGGCCGGAACCAGTAGGTCCTGCTGGCTGGAAGGGTCGTGGGGGTCTGAAGGAGCTGACAATACCGCCAGGGGCAGTGCCAGGCGGGGGACCAAGTCCTTGCTGGGGACGCTCTGGTCTGAAGGAGCTGACAATACCGCCAGGGGCAGTGCCAGGCGGGGGACCAAGTCCTTGCTGGGGACGCTCTGGCCTGAAGGAGCTTACAATACCGCCAGGGGCAGTGCCAGGCGGGGGACCAAGTCCTTGCTGGGGACGCTCTGGTCTGAAGGAGCTGACAATACCGCCAGGGGCAGTGCCAGGCAGGGGACCAAGTCCTTGCTGGGGACGCACTGGTCTGAAAGAACTGACAATACCGCCAGGGGCAGTGCCAGGCAGGGGACCAAGTCCTTGCTGGGGACGTTCTGGTCTGAAGGAGCTTACAATACCGCCAGGGGCAGTGCCAGGCAAGGGACCAAGTCCTTGCTTGGGTGGGTCTGGTCTGAAGGAGCTTACAATACCGCCAGGGGCAGTGCCAGGCAAGGGACCAAGTCCTTGCTTGGGTGGGTCTGGTCTGAAGGAGCTGACAATACCGCCAGGGGCAGTGCCAGGCAAGGGACCAAGTCCTTGCTGGGGACGCTCTGGTCTGAAGGAGCTTACAATACCGCCAGGGGCAGTGCCAGGCAAGGGACCAAGTCCTTGCTTGGGTGGGTCTGGTCTGAAGGAGCTGACAATACCGCCAGGGGCAGTGCCAGGCAAGGGACCAAGTCCTTGCTTGGGTGGGTCTGGTCTGAAGGAGCTTACAATACCGCCAGGGGCAGTGCCAGGCAAGGGACCAAGTTCTTGCTTGGGTGGGTCTGGTCTGAAGGAGCTGACAATACCCCCAGGGGCAGTGCCAGGCGGGGGACCAAGTCCTTGCTGGGGACGCTCTGGTCTGAAGGAGCTGACAATACCGCCAGGGGCAGTGCCAGGCGGGGGACCAAGTCCTTGCTGGGGACGCTCTGGTCTGAAGGAGCTGACAATATCCCCAGGGGCAGTGCCAGGCGGGGGACCAAGTCCTTGCTGGGGACGCTCTGGTCTGAAGGAGCTTACAATACCACCAGGGGCAGTGCCAGGCGGGGGACCAGAGGTATGGTGAGGGTGTGTAGGCCTGAAGGAGCTGACGATGCCACCGGGGGCAGTGCCAGGTGGCGGCGCCTGGTAATGGGGACGTCCGACATCATGGGCCCGCGCTAGTGACCCCGCGACGACCACCACGAGGACTGACAAGACCTGAAGGAGGGAGATGAGGACTGAGGAAGTATAAGGAAACAATGAGAGAGAGAGAGAGAGAGAGAGAGAGAGAGAGAGAGAGAGAGAGAGAGAGAGAGAGAGAGAGAGAGAGAGAGAGAGAGAGAGAGAGAGAGAGAGAGAGAGAGAGAGAGAGAGAGAGAGAGAGAGTGGGGGGCTGAGGAAAGCTATAATAACAATAATAATCGATAACAAAACCGTCACACACACACACACACACACACACACACACACACACACACACACACACACACACACACACACACACACAACGACCCTCACCCTCCCATTCCAGACAGCACGCAAGCAGATAAAAAATAAAAAGAACGACATCAAAAAACTAAACACGTCTCGTCTGGCCACAACGAGACGCAACACACAAACGCAACACACTCACAGGAGGCGGGGGAGGGGGAGAAAAAACACACACACACACACACACACACACACACACACACACACACACACACACACACACACACACACACACACACACACACACACACACACACACACACACAAACACCCACACACCCACACACACAGTTAGAGAGAGAAAAATAAACAAAAGTGAGAAGAAGTTAAAATGTCTAAATCTAGAAGGGGAAAGTAAATGTTGGGGGGAAGACCTTCCTTACCCTCACGACCATGTTGCCTAAGAGTGAGTGGCGAGAGGACCCCCACCTGTCTGTTTATATACCTCAGAGCCCCTCCCTCCGTCAGGCATCAAGGTGAAGGCAGTACCCACTCTCCTTACGGGACACACGAAACTCAATGAGGCAATAGACCATCACAACGATACTTTAAAGCCTCACAGTCCCTCCCTTCATGCATGCACTACTACCAGCCCCCTTCCCTTACCCTGCCTTGGTATACACCCTGCTATGTGCTCCCCTGTCCTACTGTCCTTGTCTTTTCTTAACCCTGTTCCTCTGCATTGTCTCCTCCCTTCCCCCCATCCGGCCTCTCCTCTTGGTACTGTGATTCTTACCCTAGTCTCCCCTCCCTTCCCCTCATGCCCTTAAGACACAGAAAATCCTACGTTTAATCACTACTGTTGGTGAAGGAAAAAAGAGTAGGAGATAGATTTGAAGAAAGAAAAAGTGAAGTGAATATTATGGAGAAATATTTGGATGGAGAGATAGACAGAGGAATATATATTTGTAGTTCGTCCTGTGTTCATTATTAGATTATTTTTGTGTCTATTTTTTTTGGTAAGTCTGGAGTTATTTAATATATGATTTGAAATGGTTAGTTCTGCTCGGCGCCACTCTGCTGTATCATTTTATCTTTATGGAATTTAGATGTTTTTATAGAGGTGTGGGTGTGTGGGTGTGGGTGTGTGTGTGTGTGTGTGTGTGTGTGTGTGTGTGTGTGTGTGTGTGTGTGTGTGTGTGTGTGTGTGTGTGTGTGTAAATAAACTGAATAGATAACTAACTAGAACTATTGAAAAAAGAAAAGTAAGAAAGAGGAGAGGAAAAAATAAAAGCGAGAAACGAGACAAGAGAAAGCGACACAAACACATCAAACATAACTATTTACATAACACACAGGTAAGATAGACACACGTGAGCATCAGGTAATAATGAAGGGGTGGAGGAGGAGGAGGAGGAGGAGGAGGGAGGAGGAGGGACAAAGTAAGTAACACCAGGTAGAGGAGGGTAAGGACAGGTGAGACGGTAGGTAGGTAAGGTAAGGTAAGGTAAGTAGTACATCCAAGTGAAACAGGAAGTGTGTGAGAGGCAATCAGATAAAACAAGGACATCTGGTGTTATGAACTGCGGCGCGAAGATTGTTTGTGTACATACGTGTGTGTGTGTGTGTGTGTGTGTGTGTGTGTGTGTGTGTGTGTGTGTGTGTGTGTGTGTGTGTGTGTGTGTGTGTGTGTGTGTGTGTGTGTGTGTGTGTGTGTGTGTGTGTGTGTGTGTGTGTGTGTGTGTCTCAAGGTAACAGTGGTGGTGGTGGTGGTCGTGATCTTCATACAAATCGTGGGTCGTGGGTCGTGGGTCGTGGGTCGTGGAGTCTTGGACTTGGACTTGGGTTGGGTTACTTTGGGAGTCTGTTGTTTTTGTTAAGTTCGGCTCCTACGTTCTAATTCGGCTCTATCGTGTTGCATTGGCTATGTATTACGGTATTCAATTATTTATTTATGTATGTATTGTTGATTGATTTATGTATGTTTCCTATCCATGTATGTGTTTGTATCTACTTGTATATTCTGGGGGGACTGATTTACTGAATAATTGATTGATGTATTGACTATCTTTTTTTTTTTTTTTTTTTTTTTTTTTCTCACACATTAAGTTTTTCATGTTAATTTTGTTCTTTTATTCTGCATTATCACTGTTTTTTATTTTATCGTTTTTTTCTTTTTTTCTTTCTCTTCTTTTCTACATTCTTGTCATATTTTACGTGATTTATTTTTCTCCTTTCAATCATTTTCTTTCCTCTCGTTTTTGTTTTATATTTTCCTTATATTTTTTTTCTTTCTATTGTTATGTTTCATTTTTTTCTTCTTCGTTACTACCCTTCTTTTGTTTCTTTGTTCTCTCTCTCTCTCTCTCTCTCTCTCTCTCTCTCTCTCTCTCTCTCTCTCTCTCTCTCTCTCTCTCTCTCTCTCTCTCTCTCTCTCTCTCTCTCTCTCTCTCTCTCTCTCTCTCTCTCTCATATAGCGTCACTTGTAACATAGATAAAGTTATTTAATGTGATGCAAACTGTTTTTCTTTTCTCCTCCGCTTCTAATCCTGTTACCTTTTCTGTCCTCCTCCTCCTCCTCCTCCTCCTCCTCCTTGCAGCTCCACCCACACCTCCAGCTAGCTACCACTTCCTTCACCACAACCTCCTCCTCCTCCTCCTCTTTAAAATTAATACGACAAATCATATTATCATTATAAAAATTTACAACCTTATTAATACCACTTCAATTATATCCATTTTTTTTTCTCTTGAACTAAAACGCTTCCATTATATATCGTCTATTTTTTTTCCCTGTTACTCATTCTCGTTTTTTTTCCTATTTTTTTTCTTTCAATTCTCTTTCCAATTTTTTTTCTTTCTCTGTTCTTCGTTCGTACCCATTTTTTTTTCGTTTCCCTTCCCTTCCCTTTCCTATTGGGTATGAACTGGTTGTCGTACCTTGCCCATTTCCTTCCCTTCTCTTTCGTTCTCCTCACCTCTTTCTTCCTCTATTCTTTCTCTCCTTTTTTTTTCTTCCCTTCCCTTCCCTTTCCTTTCCTTCCCTTTTCTTTTTTTTCTTTTTTTTCCTTTCCTTTCCTTCCCTTACCTTACCCTCTCTTTCCTTCCCTTCCCTTCCCTTTTTTTTTCTTTCCTTTTCTTTCCCTTCCCTTCCTATTCCTTTCCTCTCCTTACCTTACCTTACCTTACCCTCTTCTCCCTTACCTTACCCTCTCCTCCCTTCCCCTCCCTTCCCTTCCCTTCCCTTCCTTTCCTTTGCCTTCCCTTCCCTTGCCTTGCCTTCCCTTCCCTTGCCTCCCCTACTCTTCTCTTCCCTTCCCTTCAGCATCCCTTCCCTTCCCTTCCTTCGTTCTCTTCCACTGTCAACCTAATTTTTTGCTCATTTATGCAGTGAACTAATTTTGAAAGGTCGTCTGATTCAACTTGAGAATAATAAGATGTGGAGCGCAATGCAAAACTACTTCCCCGCTAAGTAGGTTATATGACCTAAATTATACAAATACATTGAACAGATACACACACAAAAACACGCGTAAATATGAATAAGGTAGACTTGTGTGTGTATATGTATATGCGTTGAGTTCGTTAAATATGTGTTTGTTTTGCCCTACATATCACAACGCAGGTTCAAGGTGGAAGGGTTAATTAATTAAAGGTGGATATGACAGGTAAGTATATTAAGTGAAGTCAGGTGTGGTAGTGGTGGTGGTGGTAGAGATTAATGATTATATATTTAAAGTTGAGGACAAACAGGGATTTCAATGTAAACTAGAATGTGGTTTAATAATTGTTCATACTAATAATAATAATAATGACAATAATAATAATAATAATAATAGTACACAGACACACAAAAACAAACACTAATAAAAACACAAATCCGGTCCAATTAAAATATATGATAGTCACCCAAAAATACATCATCAGTGTTTGGAAGTGAAAGAAAACGGAAATCAAACACCCAGGAGCTACAACACCTCAGGACACACAGGATAAGGAGAGGTGTTAGTGTGTAAGTGGATGGAAGGAAGGATAGGAGAGAGGAGAGAGAGGAGAATAGGAGAGTAAGGTAAAGGAGGAGGAAGGATAGGAAGATAATGAGAGGGTTAAAAAGGTGAATGCAGATGAGAGAGAGAGAGAGAGAGAGAGAGAGAGAGAGAGAGAGAGAGAGAGAGAGAGAGAGAGAGAGAGAGAGAGAGAGAGAGAGAGAGAGAGAGAGAGAAAAAAGGATGTGAGGAGAAAGAGAGGGAAAAGAGAGAGGGAAAAAGAGAGAGGGAAAAGAGAGAGGGAAAAAGAGAGAGGGGAAGAGAGAGAGAGAGAGAGAGAGAGGAAAGGGTGAGGGGAAATGAGGGTGTGAGGGTAAGGGTTGGGTGGTGTGTAAGTGAGGTTAGTGAAGTGTAAAGTAATTTTCTCTCGTAGCAATAATCTTGACTTTTTAGTAGTGTGGTTATGTCTCGCGTCCTAATGATCATGTGTTGTTCTGGTTGAGGGAGTGTGTGTGTGTGTGTGTGTGTGTGTGTGTGTGTGTGTGTGTGTGTGTGTGTGTGTGTGTGTGTGTGTGTGTGTGTGTTAAATATATATATACACAAACCGAAACCTAACCTAACCTAACTTGACCTAATTTTTTTCCCTTCCTCTCCACTTTCCTCTTTCCTTTTTATTTTCACTCCTTGCAATCTTCTCCTCCTCCTCCTCCTATTCTCTTCTTCTTCCTCCCTTCTCCTATCTTCGCCTTTCTCTTTCTGTATTTATCAATCTATCTATGTTTTTCTCTTTCGTATATTTTTTTTATTTTTTTTTATTTTATTTCCTTTCTCCCTTTCATCTCCTTTCGCCTCTTCCCTTATTTCTTTTATTTTCTCTTCTTCCCTTTGTTCTTACTCTCTCTCTCTCTCTCTCTCTCTCTCTCTCTCTCTCTCTCTCTCTCTCTCTCTCTCTCTCTCTCTCTCTCTCTCTCTCTCTCTCTCTCTCTCTCTCGTCACGGATTTTGTGTCCTTGTTTTTTTTTCTTTCCTTTATTATTATTATTGTCAAACGTTATGTGTGTACGTGTGTATGTGTGTGTGTGTGTGTGTGTGTGTGTGTGTGTGTGTGTGTGTGTGTGTGTGTGTGTGTGTGTGTGTTTTATTTTATTGGTGTTTGTTCTTTATCTTTTCTAATGTCTCACCTTTTTTTTGTTTGTTTATTTGTTTGTTTGTTTGTTTGGATTCATATTGTGTTTTGTTTTTTTATCATTGTGTCTGTTTGTTTATATGTTTGCTCACTTGCCTCTTTGTCTCTGGATTTTTTTTCGTCTCTCTCTCTCTCTCTCTCTCTCTCTCTCTCTCTCTCTCTCTCTCTCTCTCTCTCTCTCTCTCTCTCTCTCTCTCTCTCTCTCTCTCTCTCTCTCTCTCTCTCTCTCTCTCTCTCTCTCTCTCTTATCAGACACGTTCAAAATATTAGACACCAATTATATACAAGTTTTCGTTCCTCCCACAATCCCTCCCTCCTTTCCCTCCCCTTCCCTTCCATTCCCTCCCTCCTCCCACTCATCCTCCTTTCCCTCCCCTTCCATTCCCTCCCTCCTCCCACACTCCCTCCTCCCCTCCCCTTCTCCCTCCTTTCCCTCTCACTTGCCTCCTCTCCTTCGCTCCATTCACCTGTTTTCCTCCTCCATTGACCTCCATTCTTACCCCCCCTTACACCCCCTCCTCCACCTCACCTGACCTGACCTCCCCTGACCCGCTTTTTTTTTTTGGAGGTGGGTGGGGGGCGGGACGTACATGACCCAAAAGACACCATCATCACGATTTTTATAATATATATTTTTTGTGATGTGTGTCTATGTGTTGAGAGTGAATCTTCTTTTTCTTTTTCTTTCTTTCTTTCTTTTCTTTCTTTTTTTCTTTCTTTTTTCTTTCTTTACGTTTTTTTAATTCTTGTTTTTTTGTTTTGCGTTTACTTTTTTTTTTCTATTTTTTTTTTTTTTGCGTGGTGGTTTGTCAAAAATTAGGTATGTTTTTTTGAGTTTCATTTTCTTGTATTAATATTCATGCATTTATTATATTTTTTCCCCTTTTTGTGATTTTTTTCTTATGGTTCAAAAAAAATTCATAATGATTTATTTTGTATCTTTTAAATCATTGTCTCTTTCTCTTAATCTTTTTTTTTTTTCTCTCTTTCATCTTTTCTTACATTGTATCTTTTTTTCTCAGTATCTCTCTTTCTCCATCTTTATCACGAAATCCTGAGTTCTTCCTTGTCTTACTATTTGCTGCTTTATCTTATCTTATACTATCCTTTTCTTCGCCTTTTAACAGTAATTCTCGTCTTTATCACTATTTCTATCACTTCTCCTTTATATTATTGTCATTCTCCTTCTATCTATCTTTCTTTCTCTCTTTTATATATAGTTATTATGTTTTACTTTGTCTTATTCGTCTTCATTATAAATGTTCCTTTATCTGAACATAATTATTGTCTTCCTTTTCTTCTTCTTCTTCTTCTTTAACTTCTAATAATAATAATAATAATAATATCAACAATAATAATAATAATAATAATAATAATAATAATAATAATAATAATAATAATAATGCTTCAACTACAACAACAACCAATAATAATAATAATAACAATAATTACTCTACTACTACTACTACTACTACTACTACTACTACTACTACTACTACTACTACTACTACTGCGCGGGGGATAGATTAAAATAGTCACCGTTATATTTTTCTCGTTGCTTCATTAGGAAATATAGAACACGTGTGCCGCATGCGACTTCAAAATATATATACACACACAGGTAAGGTAACTAACACAGGTATAAATTAAATAAAAAAGATAAGAGGAGGAAGGAGGAGGAAGAAGGAGGAGGAAGAGGAGGAGGAGGAAAATTGTTTACATATTTTTTCGTATATTTTGGACCAGATAGAGTGAATCATTCCTGAAGGAGGGGATGAAGGAGGTGTTGGTGGGGTAGGCATCTAGAAGGGACGGTAGGCACCACGTGGGTCTGGGCTGGGGTTGCGGCGAGCGAATTCAATCTGTTCAATAGCGTGGGCGGGGAGTGGGTGGGGTGTAGGGATGAGGTCTGACACTGGCTTGTACCCATTCTCATCAGCCACGAAGGATACGACAGCAGGGGTGCCGTCAGGGAAGGTGAAGCTGATGATGATGATGATGAGAAGGAGGAAGAGGAGGAGGAGGAGAGTTGTAAATATGTTTGGTAAATATGTTCTACCCTCACCTCCCTCCCTGCCTCCACCCTGTTTTTATACTGTCTCTCTCCATGTCCACCCACGCCTCCACCTCACTAATCTTACTTGTTTATTTACACTAGTCTGATCCCCTTCCTTCCTTCCTTTCCCCTTTACCCTTTCCATTTTTCCCCTTGTACAATTAATTATCTTCTTCCCTCACCGTTACCTCTTTGTCCTCCACTCACACCACCGCCCTAAAGTTACTCCTATTCCCTCTCCACCTACACCGCCCACACTACACGCCCTTTCCTACCCTGACCCCTCAAGTAATTAAATGATCCTGGCTCTCCTGCTGCTAGGGTGGGGCCGCTGTGCCCAAAACTAGCAAGGACAAGAGTTATGACCGAGCTTAACACACAAGATTGATTAAGAGATGCAGCTTCTTGTACAATGATTCTTCCCTCCCGCTGTTCAGTTTATTAGAGTGAGCTTGAGACTTACTGAGGTGTATACAAGACTTACTGGCAGTTTTAGAAGCCTTACTAAGTTAACTAAAGCTCACTGAGACTTAATAATATGCATACAAGACTTCCACCAAGTGTCACTGAAAGACATCTTACCTCACCTGTAGCCTGGTGCTTGCATTGTATTCCTA
>JAXIVD010002350.1:35000-40000 GCA_036785275.1 Cancer borealis | reverse complement strand
TCAGATCAAAACGAATATTCATGTGGTGCTACTTTGGCTTGTTATCTACGTGTCATGAATCTACTTTGGTATGCGATCTACACTTTATATTGCGATCTACGTGTTATGAATCTACTTTGTTTGTGAAGAAAGTGTGAGTAAAATTGAAGGTCCTACGAGGAGAGGAAGGTCAGTTGTAAGATGGAAGGAAAGGGAGGACACTATTCCATACATTTTTGACGTAAACTTCATACTTTTCGAGTTATTCAAAATATCATGATTTCAGCGAAAAGGTCAAATGGGTGGAAACGTTAGTTAGGTTAGGTTAATGTTTAAACACAACTCATGAAAACTTGGTACCAAGGGATTCTCGGGCATGCTGAAACGAATCTGAATTAGTTTTGTCCCTTACTAATATTTGGATTTTCCTTTTTGTGGCCCGTAAATTCCACCAGAATTGAGGTCGAAAAAGGTTTACCCATTTACTACGTAAATATTAGTCTTAAAGGAAAATTGTATAGAAGTAAAGTTATGGAGTTTGGTTATGTAATATCTCATAAAGTCATCGTCTTTTCAATAACTCAAATACCTATGAAGAAAATTTAAATTTTATAAAAAAAAAATGAATACATAATACTTTACCACTCCTACACCTATAATTAAATTCCAATTGAGTTCTAGTATAGCTCAATGAAACGAACGTCTCTTGCTCTTTCTTTTATATATTATATGTTTTTTACGTAAACCCCATACATTTTGAGTTATTTCAAACTATGTGATTTATCTAAAAAAACTCTGGGTGCTCCCTACAAAATTTCATGAAAATTTCCACACCTCCGAATCTCATGAAAATTGGTACAATGAGGTTTTAGATTATGCTGAATACGAATCTGGCCTTATTTTCCTGATTACTATAATATCAACCTGTATTTCACCATTGCATGCCTAGAAAAAAATGAATGCATAATACTTTACACTCCTACATCTATTATTACATTCCAATTCAATTTCATTATAACTCAATAGAACGAACATCTACTTTGGTATGCGATCTAGAGGTTAGGTTAAGTTAGACTAACCCAACTATTCAATTATATTTTCTTTGTTATATATATGTTATAATAAGTTTTACTATGTAGATATCATTCCAAAATAAAACCTTGTACGGTGTAGATACTTTTTCCTTGTAGATAACAAGCCAAAGTAGCACCGATTCATGTTTATTATTATAGTCTTTTTTTGCATTCCTACATCTATACTTGCATTCCACACACACACACACACACACACACACACACACACACACACACACACACACACACACACATACATCTACATTATTTTTTCCGAGTAAAACGAACAAACCCATATGATGAGAGAGACAGAGAGAGAGAGAAAGAGAGAGAGAGAGAGAGAGAGAGAGAGAGAGAGAGAGAGAGAGAGAGAGAGAGAGAGAGAGAGAGAGAGGAGAGAGAGAGAGAGAGAGAGAGTTGAGTGTACCGTACAGTTTTCCTGCTCTCTCTCACACACGCCACACACCCGGCGCGGTCACTGGTTTCAAAAGGTTTGCAATGTGACGTACAGCCCCATGACTCTCGACTGTACTTCACAAGGACGCAATGAACTGGTGTAGGACTTTTTACAATACACAAAAATTTTCCTATTGTCAAGTGTATATGAAGCGCCAGATGCGCTCTCTCCTCACTCCACGCAGGCAACACAGGTGAACAGGTGCCTCGACAGTATACAGGTGAGTGTAAACTGTACAGGTGTTGATTGGCTGTACACCTGCATTATGTGTTATGTCAGGTGTGTTTCTCCCTCATTAACACCTGTGTCATCTAGGGTAGTTAAGGAAATGGTGTTTCTTTTTATTGTTTTCTGTTTTGATATCTTTCTTCATTTATCAGAGGAGTGAGTTATCATTCTTTATTTAAGTTATCTAGGTTATGTCACCTTTATATTTGATCAGACTAGTGAGTTATCATTTTATATTTAAGTTATCTATATTTTGTTGCCTATAGATGTCATCCTTGTACTGTTTCCTTGTATATCTGAACAGTTTGTTAGGTTTCATAAGCTTTTTTTTTTTTTACATCATAAACCTTTGTTGCGGTAGGCATTAATGGAGGCTTATTGATGGTCTGCCTCCACCCGTTAGTGGCTCAGGTTTTTAGACTTTTTATAGTGACGCCTTTAATTTCTCACGTTTTCTCTTATGATGAGTGCGAGAGGCTAATTGCTGCACTGCCACAAAGCATAAAGACATTACAGGTCCCGTTTTGAGGACAGTATGGCAGCAATTTGGGGTAATCTTTGGCCACTCGGCGGTAATACCAGAGATAGAAAAGTGGCCAGCGGATATCGGAGGATCGAACCCGGAATCCTAGGTTGTCATGCCCGAACGCCTATGTTTCCTTATGTTAATGACTAACATTAACATAAGGAAATACAGAAGCAGAAACACGTATGGAGGAAGAAGATACAGAGGGAAGGTGAGAGATGAGAAAGGTAATGTTTAACTGTGTATTTAATCTCCTCTCCCCCTTTACAGGATGCTGGTGAACAAGGGATGTACAATGGCGGTGGTGGTGGTGGTGGTGGTGATGCTGGTGATTGCCAAGCCAACACCCAGTCAAGCTAAACCATTTAACATTGGCAGCATTTTGGGAAGTGTCGCCGGATCATTGATTAAGTAAGTAATGCGAGTGATATTGTATTCTGTTTTATTAATATACTTTCTAATCCCTTACATCTTCTCTTTTAATGATCTTATTACACTTTTTCTTCTTTAAATATATTCTCCCTCCCTCTCTTTACTTTAAAACTATCTTATTACTCTTTTTTTATCTCAATTAAACATATTCACCTTCCCTTTCTTCTCTTTTTAACTTTTTACCACCTTTTCCTCGCCCTCATCCTCTTCTCATCTTACTACTCTTTCCTCTCCCTTACACATACTCTCCTTCCCTCTCTTCTCTTTGTTAACACTTCCCCCTTCTTTTCGTTCCTCTTTAACGATCTTTATGTTTCGTTCTGCCACAGGGAAGCCACAAAAACGCAAGATATCGACTTGCTTGATCATTATTGTGTGCTGAAGAGAACACCGTACGGGAAAAGTTGGGAATTGCATTACAAAGCTGAAGTGACCTGCCCCGGCTGGACCACTATTAGCGGAAGAGGTAAGGTTGTGTGTGTGTGTGTGTGTGTGTGTGTGTGTGTGTGTGTGTGTGTGTGTGTGTGTGTGTGTGTGTGTGTGTGTGTGTGTGTTATTGTTTTTCTTTTGTTATTTGCTTACGTTCAATTGTTTTCTATGGTTAAGTATTTCGTGTTACTGTATTTTTGTCTTTTTTTGTTATTTCTTTGTGTGATATGAATGAAGATGTACTAAAGCTCTCTCTCTCTCTCTCTCTCTCTCTCTCTCTCTCTCTCTCTCTCTCTCTCTCTCTCTCTCTCTCTCTCTCTCTCTCTCTCTCAGGTTCTGGACATACCAATCCCATTAATTCAGAGAACGCCGCCCTACGAGACTTCATGGAAAAGGCGATCAAACGAGGGCTTGTAACGAAGGCTGAGGCATCCCCCTGGCTGGACAACTGATAAGACACACATCACAAGCCACACCCTGTAACCACTTGTTATTTCATTCTCACGCTCCTCTCTCTCTCTCTCTCTCTCTCTCTCTCTCTCTCTCTCTCTCTCTCTCGCACACACACACACACACACACACACACACACACACACACACACACACACACACACACACACACACACACACACACACACACACACACGGCCGCTTGACCTGAGAGGGTCATGTCGTGTCGTCTTGGCGCTCCTCGGAGCAGCCTGGGTCACTGTGTTGACCCTCGCCCACTCCCTATCTAATCCTCCCCTCCTCCTCAGTGAGAAGTGGAAGTTCTACGCAATTAAGAACAGTGAACTTGTAATGAACATACAACACAGTGAAGTAATTTAAGGAAAAGAAAGAAAATTTAAGAACTAGAAACAATGAACACAACACCCATGCCTGTTAATCCCTTCTTCGGACCACCACCTTCACGCCAACACAGCCGCACCTCCATCCACCACCTACAGCTGCACCTCCATCCATCACCTACAGCTGCACCTCCACCCATCACCTACAGCTGCACCTCCACCTACCACCCACAGCTGCACCTCCACCCACCACCTACAGCTGCACCTCCACCCATCACCTGTGTTATCTGCCTCCCACCCAATACGTAGACGTCGGCCTCCTACAACACCTCCCAACACCTGATGGCGATGCCACCTAGCCAGGCTCGAGTACCTCCCCGGCCCCCAAGGTGCCACACCACCGTCACCACAACACCACCAGCTGGACAAGGTCGTGAAGCGGACCTCACTGTACCCAACCCACCACACACCACCGATCACTAGGCTAACAATAATTGTCTGAATAATTTCATGTAAAGGAAAAACAAAGTCTTCCACTCCTCACATTTAGAATTAAGTCATTTTAAAATGTATATTTTCAGCTTATGCCTGTTTTTTCAAATAAACCCTCTATTATTATTACTACACACACACACACACACACACACACACACACACACACACACACACACACACACACACACACACACACACACACACACACACACACTTTGATTATGAATAAAAAATATATATCAAAGCATTTATATTTACTCTGTGATAAAAGAAATGTGTTGATTATATTATAGAAAATAAAGATATATATTTATATATATAAAAAAGTAGAGCTTTGATTCCTATGATAAACTGAAGTAATTAATTGAACATTTATAGAATTATTTATGCTATCTTCTCTTCTCTTCTCTTCTCTTCTCTTCTCTTCTCTCTCTCTCTCTCTCTCTCTCTCTCTCTCTCTCTCTCTCTCTCTCTCTCTCTCTCTCTCTCTCTCTCTCTCTCTCTCTTCTCTCTCTCTCACACACACGACGAGACGACTTCATGGGTGGTGATGGGATGTGGTTGTAGGTAATAAGGGGGTTAGGACTAAC
>JAXIVD010002350.1:27500-30000 GCA_036785275.1 Cancer borealis | reverse complement strand
AATAATCACCACAGTTCATCAAGTCAATTTTAGTGAGTCTCGAAATAACCACTAAATCAATAATAATAATAATAATAATAATAATAATAATAATAATAATAATAATAATAATAACAATAACAATAACAATAACAATATCACATTTTCTATGCTTTCTTGAGGGATAGCTATCATATTTGTTCGTTCGAGTATATTGGTGAAGGAAAATGAAACTGTATATAGTATTCAAAAATTATTCATGTCTATAGCCACACACACACACACACACACACACACACACACACACACACACACACACACACACACACACAGGATGTCCACCCTATCACTTGGAACACACTGCATCTACACCACTGCCCTTCCCTTCTCCTTTGCCATACAACCCCGGGAATCTACTTGGATACAGTAATAAGGGTGAGAATAGACACGAGAGGCATAGGAGTTTCGACTGGTGTGAAATGCATTACATAGTTCATTCTATGTTGACGTATTCAAACTCACAACTTCTTAGGTGACGTTGTGGTATTTCCAAGTCTCTTTTTATGTATGTATGTATGCATGTATAACCGTCAGTTACCCTCGGATATTGCAAGGGGAAGGTTGTTCATTTGATCCTCCTGCTAGTTTGTCTGTCTGTCTGTCTGTCTGCTGTGTTCACCCTTCGAGTAAGTAAGAGTATGAAGGAGTGTGAGTAAGTATGTGTGTGTAAATAGTGTGATTATGCATTGAAGTTTGTTTTTTAACTTAGTGAATTTTAGCAGTTAGCGATTAAAATATATATATATATATATATATATATATATATATATGTATTTATCTCTATCTAGCTAGCTTACGTTAGTGTATATTTTGTTCCTATACTGATTACAAGAAAATGAAGTGCAGTTTTGAAGCCAATCAGACACGATTTTCATATTGCAATAAGATTCATATATTTTTTTCTTTTTTTCTTTCTCAGTACTATATCATTTTCATTTCATTTCACCATTATTTTTTTTCTTTTTTTTTTTTACAGCATGACCCAGTACTATATTATTTCCATTCCTTCAACTTATTCACGATTAATTCTTTTTATTTTCATTATTTTTACAACACGACCCACTACTCCATTATTTTCATTTCAACTTTTAACGATTATTATTATCATTATTATTTTTTTATTATTATTTCAGCATGAGCCGCGCTAGTATCAGCTTGGTGGCGCTGGTGGTTGTCGGTCTGTGTCTGGGACCTAACCAAACACACGCTGCTTTCGACTTCTCAGCCTTGATCTCCAACGTGGCTGATACCGCTATAAAGTGAGTAGTAGTAGTAGTAGTAGTAGTAGTAGTAGTAGTAGTAGTAGTAGTAGTAGTAGTAGTAGTAGTAGTTGTAATAGTAGTAGTCTGAGTATCGGTCTCTTTACGTGTACATTTTCGTGTCTGTTAATCTGTTGTACCTGTTTATCTATCTATCTATCTATCTGTTTTTCTTTGTCTGTTCACAATTGCGATGCTAAGTCACGTCCTTGTTATTCCTGTTTTACATATTTCCTTACTTCATTGCATTCTTCTTCTTCTACTTCTTTCCCTTTCTCTTTCCGTCCTTCGTTCAATTCATATATAGATTTTCTTCTTCCTTAACGACACGCATTCTTCATTAACTTATAATACAACATGCCTGTCTTTCTTGCCGCCTTCTCCTTCTCCTCCTCCTCCTCCTCCTCCTCCTCCTCCTCCTCCTCCTCCACAATCTGCAGGAAGTCATCAGTCACTCACGTTTCAGACATAATCGTTTTATGAATTCTTGCGAGAAGGTCAGTGGTTCCCTTCCGGTCTTCTTTGTCTTCCTTCACCCCCTTCTTCATTTTCTTCATCATCATCTTCGTTTCTACTCCACCTACCCATCCCTTGCTTCCTCCCTTCCTCCCTTCTACAAACACCTTATACACCATCTCTACCTTGATCTTTATAGTCTTCGTTTCCTTCCTCCTTTATTCAGACACCAAACCTAACCCTTCCACTTTCATAAATAACATCACATCTACTCACCTTATAACTCTACCCTAACAGCCTCCCACCCACCTCAACAGCCTCCCACCCACCTCAACAGTCTCCCACCCACCTCAACAGCCTCCCACCCACCTCAACAGCCTCCCACCCACCTCAACAGCCTCCCACCCACCTCAACAGCCTCCCATCCACCTCAACAGCCTCCCACCCACCTCAACAGCCTCCCACCCACCTCAACAGCCTCCCACCCACCTCAACAGCCTCCCACCTACCTCAACAGCCTCCCACCCACCTCAACAGCCTCCTACCCACCTCAACAGCCTCCCACCCACCTCAACAACCTCCTACCCACCTCAACAGCCTCCCACCCATCTCAACAACCTGCCACCCACCTCAACAGCCTCCCACCCACTCTCACACCTTCCTCTCCCTCCCCCAGAAAACTGTACGTGGAGAAGGAGATCACCTTGCTAGACCACTACTGTGTGATGAATCGGTCTCCTCACTTC
>JAXIVD010002350.1:5000-22500 GCA_036785275.1 Cancer borealis | reverse complement strand
TAATAGTTATGGACTGAATCAGTGTTCAGCACACCCAGTGACAGAAACCACCATACGCCACTGGTTATTTGTTCTATGGTGATTTTTGTGGAACATATTTCAAGGACTGTGAAGGGTTACTCAAACTGTTAATGAGACATGGTTTAGTGCCTGAAAAGAAACTTTGTGAAAAGTGCGGGAAGGAGTGCCGTGTAGATATACGCTAAGCTCTACCCACCTCCGTCGCCTTAACAATAACCACACCACACCGGTAAGTCATAACGATATAATTTTGGAGGTTCTTTGTTAGGTTAGGTTAATGTCCTAGCGGGGGTTCCAGTGGGGGGCGCGGCCCCTTCTGCTAGATTAGGTTAGTTTAAGGAATTTCGAAATTTTCTTTGCTTTTTAAAGGCCCATATTTCGCTTATTTTTCATCCCCCCAAAACCCCCGATTCCCCAGGATCCCCCAAGCTTGTTTGAAGGGATAGGGGGGGTTGGTGGGGAATCGGGGTGGCGAACTTATTATCCAGAATTACCCAAACATATAACCCTGCATCTCTGGAGCATTATGGTGAAGATGTAAAATTGTACCCTCGTGTATATTATTGAGCCTTGATAACGCCCGTACTAAACACCCGCCTCATGTAATGGTTTATATTTGCGGTATTATTGCTGATGAAAGGAACAGCTGTAATTTGTCCTCTTTCCAGGCTTTCTGTCAACCAATGAACATCACAATGAATAAATATAGTACTCGATATAAGCATTGTCCGTAACTTAACGACACACACCAAATAAAACGGAATGGTAAGATACATAAACAATGGCTGCTTACTACTACTTTGTTGTGTTTGGTCGGCTGAGTATAGTCTTCCTAGTTTTATGCCGACCGGAATAATTTCAGTTGATCGAAACACTTTTAAACAGCCCCACAAGATACCCAGCACCATGGTATCTGAGAAAATTAGAGTGTTGGGTAAATTTAAGCGCGAACGAATCATTGTTTGGGAGGCGATACACTCATATTTTCATGCTACTGGTAACTACACTTTCCCTCATCACTCTATAATAGTCAGATTGAGTTATCAGTATCCTAAGGGAGGTACTTGCAGCATAACAGAAGTATATTGTGTTTATGAACCACTTTTAAGAGATATGACCGGAGCCAAAAAGTTCTCAACCTCACTCACACTGACGCCTGACGGTGACTGACCTAACTAAGAATATCATGTACGTATTTGCTCAGCAGTTCAGTGTTATTTTGCTATAATTGTCTATCAGAAATACTATGGCACTTCTCAACATCACCATTTATGATATTAAGTGTCTTTGGATAGGTTTTATAAGGCCTGACAAAGGTTATTTTCACCTTTTTTTTACGCGCCAAATCTTCACCAGTTTTTAAATCCGTTATACCCAGCGCGACTATTTTTTAGAATGCCTGTATTTTATGTGGTATATTTTTTATGGAGTGCTCTGCCTTGTGAAGAAGTAGATGAGGTAGAGGGCTAGAGGCTGTAACTCAAGCAGATACATCAATTACATTTTCTGTTATACTATGTTATAATATTCTTTACGATGTAGATATCATTCCAAAATAAAATTTGTACGGTGTAAATACTTTTTTCTTGTAGATAATAAGCCAAAGTATACGGTGTAGATATTTTTTCCTTGTAGATAACAAGCCAAAGTATATAGCACCGGAAAGATAGTGATGTAATGGTGGTTCATTGACCACCATCACCACCGCCATCACTATCACTCCTGCCTTCCTCCCTCAAGCAAAGTTTATCTGCCTTTCTCTCTACTCCTTCTATTCTTTTTAAAGGCTTAATTTAAATGTCTTTTTCATATTTCCATATTTCTTTTTATTTGCTCCTGTAAATTCAATATATGTACATATTTTTTCTTTAAATTTGTATTTAATATTTTCTGTTTCCTTGTATCTCCTCCTCCTTATTTACACAGGAAAAAATAAAAGGAATGAAAATATTTATTTAAGTTGTCTTTTTATTAAGAGTATTCGTGAAAGATTAGATAATTTGTGAAAGATAAAAAAAATATAGCATTTGTAGAAGTTGAACGTCTATCTATCTATCTATCCGGCTAATATCCCCCTTAATTAAAGTGGGGTAGCCAAGGAAAGGTGATTAGGGTTCGAGACATTACTCTCTCCTCCTCCTCTATGCCTTGTCTTTTCGTATGAGGGAATACAGAGGCGGGGCTTCCCAGACCCCTCGCTCCGTCCCTTCTGGTCGCCTTATACGACCCGCAGGGAATACGGTGATATTCTGAAAAACAATGGAATTCATATAGTATTTGCAAATGAAATGGTATATATATATATATATATATATATATATATATATATATATATATATATATATATATATATATATAAATATATATATGAAGGCTGCTTGGAATTACAAATAGTGTGAAATGTGGGAAGGTGGAATATAAATTATAAATGATACAAAATACTCTGGAGAAAGAAAAAAAGGTCGAAAAATAAACCCGTAGAAAAAATTAATAAAAAATTAATACGAGGCTCGGATTAAAGAAGGAAGTACATGAGAGATGCATAACAGAGGACATAGATAGTTAGTAAAAAATATGATAAATAAAGAAAATAGGTTTAAGGAAGAGTATACATTTACCGTTATAAATACAAAGGTTACAGGACAGAAAATACACAAGAATAAAGATACAACTTACTGTAAAAGAGAGACATAATGTAGCTTTCTGTACCACCTCAGAAGTCTTGATAACGGAGATAAAGAGTCTGGTGGACAAAACAATGACAAGACACACTAACCTTTTCCTTCCTTCCATGTGTGTGTGTGTATCTGTATGTTGTTCCTCGGCTTATGTCAGCTCCTCACATACACACATACACTGCAGAGAGACATCAAAGGCAACAGTTACAAGGCACATCATGGAGTGTAATCTTTATTAGGAGAAAAATAGACTAAAACATAAGAGAACTTTCCTAAACTGTAATCATGTTTATAATATTATTGACCTTACTCTACTATGGATCTTTGAATGTGGTTTTGGTAGTGGTAGCGGTGGTGGTGGTGGTGTTAGGGAGGTAAATAGTTTGTTGAAAATTGCCTAAATATTCCTTTAGACACTTGAAGCAATCCTTAACCTATATAGAAAAATTATATATTACTTAGAAACACTGGAACGCTACTCTCTAAACTCCTTCATTCTGGAAAAACATTCTGGTAACGTGTGTGTATGTGTGTGTGTGTGTGTGTGTGTGTGTGTGTGTGTGTGTGTGTGTGTGTGTTCACCTAATTGTAACATTCAAGATTTGAGTGAAGCTTGTGTTGTCCATTTCCATAACTATCTTTGATCTAATGTGTTCCAAAAATCATGGAATGTGTGTGTGTGTGTACGTGAGTGTGTCTATGTGTGTGTGCGTGTGTGTGTGCATGTGTGTGCGCATGTGTGTGTGTGTGTGTGTGTGTGTGTGTGTGTGTGTGTGTGTGGTGGGCACTGGTTGCTGTGAAGGCTTTGTACATGGGTTCACCAACTGGCCCTGCACTGCCCACCACAGGACTCACCACCAACAAGAGTGGTGAGTGTTGGTTGGTCAGCCTGGGATGGACCACAGGACAAGTTGGTCTCACGACTTATTGCTACGTATTACAGTATCTCACATGTACTCTGTGCTCAGTCATATATATAAATTAATTAGGTCTATATGTATATATCTATTTATATTTATATATATATATATCTATATATGCTATATTATTTACATATAAAGAATGAGAACTGTCTCAGGCTTTCTTTATAGTCTTTTCTTTATACAAGAGGGAAGAGGATTATGGGAAAATAATGTCAAGCTAGATACTCTTCCCAATAATAATATTTGTGAGCAACCATACCATCTTCAAGTGGTAAATATACGCCCACTTCAAAAACAAAATCTCAATGTGCTAACGGTAACAAAATATGACAAAATAAACATCTACATCATCATTAATAGATTTCTTTTTCTGCAAGAGTGAAAGGATAAGGATAAGGCACCTGGCCATCCTCTCCTACACAGCTAATCCTTCTGCTAGGCCACCAAACTAACAAGAAGCAGGCAGTGGGGAGGGGCAAGGCAGGACAGCAGCTGGTGGTGGTGGTGGTGACTGGGAACAAATCATCACCACCTGTACTGTTATGTGTGTCTAATGAAAGTATGTAATGCATTGGTATAAAAAGACTGAGGGAGAGACATGTTAAAGAAGAATGAGAAGAATAACAAGGATAGACAAAAATGTATATATGGAAAGGGATATATTGTAGCCTCATTAAAACTTGGATTCTTGAGGATAATTAGCGATCAAATGTCATGTGAAAAGATATAATTAATTAGATTCACTAGATGGATTTCAATGCTTCCACTTAATGAAGTCAAATTATTTCCCTCCAGTCAAGCAATACAGTGTTGTGTAGGTGGAGTGTATGGATTTGACGGGTTAAGAGTAAAATGTAAGCAGGATCAAGATAGGATAGGATAGGATCAGATAGGATAAGGATGTATTAGTAGGTGTCACTCCCTCTACACCACAGTCACCATCCTACCTTCCACACTGGCTCAAGGAAATTGACCACTAAAGAGAGACAGGAAAGACAGCCACTCCAGCACGGCATCTCTAAATAAAACCTTACTTCACACCGCAAGGAAATAGCTGTCTTACCCAGCTCACTCGCTACAAAAGAATACCAAACTTGATTACATGACATTAGATACATTATTTGTTTCCACTGTTCTCCCTAAACTCACTTATATGTAATCCATCTTAAATGTAACCTCAGGGTATATTTGTACTCTGAAGAGGCATAGCCATAAACCAACTGCTCAATGACTAGTGGGAGAAAACTATCTTTACCATTATACAAAAGACAGATATCAGGTACTAATGGGTGTCCACTTGCCTCAAGAATGGACGCACTACACCTTCCTAAACTTTACTTAGCTTACCAACTACATTTTGAATCAATGACAGTAAATGAGGTGAAATGCTCGGTTAATCAAAAATATATGTATGTATGTGTGTGTGTACCTTAACGACTGCAGAACCTTGTCACTGCACTCAAACAATTCATAATAAAGAGATCTCCTTACTTTATGAAAAAATTAAATAAATAAATACACACACAAGAGCATTTCTCATGAGATATTTTGTTTTTGCACAATGATATAAAAAAATATAATAATAATAATAATAATAAAAATAGATCATATCGCATCCAACCCTTGCTTAGCTGTAGCATGAAACACAACAACAAAAACAACATAACACAACACTTAATGGTAATAAATGCAGGCACGTAACAAACAAAAATGAGATAAAGGCAGTAGCAATAAATTATACAATAAATAAAAAAATTATTTAATTAAAAAAAAAACTCTACACCCTTATAATCGATCTATCTACATAACTGTTGCAAATTCACCCCATTACACCCTACCTACTAGCTACCGCATCACCCTAGCTCCTGAATAAAGACATTGAGGTAACACAAGGAACACAGTAGCCATAGTAAGAGGTAATGCAGCCAACACCACACACCTCTAACCTTACCTTCCTAACACCACACGACACACCACTAACCTCAAACCTTCCTAACACCAACACCAACACCTGCAAAGTTAACACAGCCACTTACTTCCCTACCACACTACACCACAATATACTACTACAACTGCACACTGACTTATATATGTGTAAAACTGTGGTCCCTTTCAAGGCGTCAGACATTACCGACACCTAAGAATGTGAGGCGTGGCGACGACAAAAAAAACCACCGATTAAAAAAAAAATACCTCGGAAAAATAATAAATACTAAACAATAAATGATAGAACACAGAACATAAATATCAGGTACTACTTACTATCTTAAAGGGGAAAGAGAGATGTGTGCACACCTTTTGGCAGTGATGTGTAATGGAAACTGAGGAGACAAAACCATAGGAGAGAGAGAGAGAGGGAAGAGGAGGAAGGAAGGAGGGAAGGAGGGAGCAATACAAGGCAAAGCACACATAAGACAGGTTCTCAAGGAAAGCACAAAGCCCCTACCCTTGTATCACTGCCTTAGGAATATCAATCAGTGCTACCAACCCAAAGTGATGCTCTTCCTTACCTTACCTTACCTTCCCTTATCCTACCTTACCTTCCCTTACCTTACCTACACCCAAACCCTTAAAACCAAAGCATGACAACTTCAACAAAACAAAATACAAACAGTTAACCCCACATGGTCAAATAATACACTAGAAATACTTCAATAATAGATAAGAAGAAACCTTTGCCTGTATCTACTCAAAATTTCAAGGATAGACTTAGTAATGGTGTTGACAAGTATGGTTCAACAGCTGCTGTATCACTAGAAGAATACAGATCACCCTAATTATCCTCACGTCTTTGCCTCAATGCTATGTCTTCCTTCGGGTTCTATACAAGGCTCTAGACAGGGAGGAACCTTAACTAAATTATGAACTTCACTGAAATATGCTGTTAAAATTTGAATGTTTGTTAGCTAAGGAATGATCAAGATTACTCCTCCATTATATCATGTTAGCCTTGAGTAACTCCTAAAACTGACTTATTTTTTCTATTTTAATGTGAGATTGTTGAGTTAAGTAAGAAATCATTCAGTAACCCGACCTCATTCCATGTTCAAATTCCTCTAATAGCCGTCATGAGCCACAAGGAAATCTAACGCACAATCATCATTATTATCATTATTATGTGAATGGTAATGACTGGTAAGCAAGCAAGGGTTGGACGTCATACTTTGTGTCATGACGGAACGGTTGGTTGTACATACGAGTGAGAAATTTACGATACACACATGAGAAAAATGATAACAACAAAAGAATGCAGAATTATCTCCTCCATAACTCTGAACCATTCAATACTGGCTTTCAAAAAAATTACTTAAAAAAGATATATAGTATACCACAAAAATTTTTCCGTCTTTTTACACTACGAAACTAAACCATATTATACGTACTTTGAGAGAGAGAAAAACGGAAACGGGTCATATTTGTAAAACATTTGCACCTATTACTTTCTTCTTGTACTTCATCTTTTGTATGCATATCAAACATGTACTTCATCTACCTTTAAGTAATCAATCGGAGTGAACAAACGGCCCCATGCACCCCCCCCGATGCACCCACCCACCCGCCCACTCACAACACCTTCCCTAAACATACCAGGCCGTCCTCCCTCGGCACGGCTCAACACACGTAACCCAAGATGTGCTGCACCAAACACACAACACTCATTAATCAAACACTCCCATGACCTCCACCCGACCTCCACACACGTACACACAGCAAATCCACATGTACGTAAATCATGAAGGCCTCCACCTGAATAATACTGAAGGAGAGGAGGATATCTAGAGAACACAAGGACGAAGAAGACCCCCACAGCCCACAGCCCACAGCAGTACCGTGGGGAGTCTGTCTGTCGAGGCAACGCTGGCACAGGGAAGCTACACACACTGCAAATACTGAAGTGCCGCTCAGAATATTCTCTCCGGACACGACGACATACTGGCAACACTAGCAGAGCCGGTAGAGCGATGTCCCGGCCGTCTGGACCCACTCGGCTGTGACTGTCCCGAAGACTGTGAAGACTGTGACTGCTGTGAAGAGTGGGCTGCCTGGGACTGCGGTGGCTGACTGGGCTGCTGCTGCTGTTGTTGTTGTTGCTGCTGTTGCTGCTGCTGTGGCTGCTTCCCTCGCCTTGGAGGAGCCAGGAACTCAAACATGCTGTGGGTGTGGTGGGAGAGCATCTTGCCAAGGTCACAGGGCAGAGGATCCACCCAGAAGAAGTCATGGTTGAGGGAGGAATCAGCATCTGTTGGGAAGCTGGAGTCAGCCTACCATTTTATACACCTAACAAAAAAACCACAAAAAACAAGAAAAAGCAGAAAAAGTACACAGGTTAACAGTTACAAATAATCAAGAGGAAAGTAAAGGCAGTAACAATGACATGACAATACAGAGGTGCTTGTTTACCCATCCTCTTTGTTGGGTCGAGAGTGAGCATCTTGTCTATGAGGTCGCAGGCATGAGGGTCCCGCACGTACGGCTTGAGTCTGTCCTTCACCTTGCGCTTGTGGTTCTTGGGGAGTTCCATGGTGGAGAAAAGAGGCAGGGCTTCCACCCCCGGCCACACCTCTGGGGTGATGGAGCCACACAGCTGGGAGATGAGGTTAAGCTGGTGCTGTTCTGTGCTGCCCTAGAGGTGTGTGGGGGTTAAGGAGGAGATTAAGATGTTTTTCAGTATTAGTACACACGCCTATACGCACACACAGACATGTACACACACACGGTAATGTCAGAAAAAGAATAGCGTACCAAGTTGAAGTATTGACAATTGGGAAAGGAGGAAAGGGAGGAAAAAGTAAGATTTCTCGGACAAACTAGAATAGAAATGAACTTGGCGATAGGACAAAACAAGCTTGATTTCAATCATTAACATCCCTTTTTTTTAATTACTCTATTTTCTTTAGCGAACCGGCAATTAAGTAGGTTTTTTTATACATCATTTTTCATATCCGGTTCTCCAATAGCATAAAAAAAAACCACACACACACACCTGCATGATTGGGGTGCGGGTCCACATTTCCGCCATGATACACCCGGCACCCCATAGGTCAATAGGGGGCCCATAGTTTCTCTCCCCCAGCAGAAGCTCCGGGGGACGGTACCACAGGGTCACCACGCGGTTGGTGTACCTTGGTGGGGGAAGGGGTGTATATATGATGGTGACTGTGATGGTGGTGATGACTTACTGGTTATATGTAGGTAATTAAGCATCCACAAACATGAGAAAGTGTTCGTTATATGTTAAATTCAAATGCCGGAACCACATTACGTTACAAGAACCAACACCGAACACACATATAACTTATCACACATTATATATAAGGTCACCACCACAACACCACACACAGGTCATCCCATAACCACACACACACAAACACCATCACTTCACCTCATCCACAATATTTAGTGTTGTGAGAAAGTACCGCTGAACACACACAGATTCAAAACAACATTACATTATATTATATTATTTTTATAGATTAACAACACAACACCACACAGAAAGCAGTATGAGTCAAGTCCTCGTATATACCTGTTTGGCTGACCGTTGCGTTGGGAGAAGGCTCGGGCAAGGCCAAAGTCAGCCAGTTTTAGCGTTCCTGACTTTGTAATGAGGACATTTGCCGCCTTCATATCCCGGTGAAGGATCTGCACAAGGTTTAAACACAAAGATCAAAGTAACAACAAGTAGAAATAAATTACCCGCCATCCGTGCCTCCACTGGTAATTTACGGCAGGAAATTTGAGTTGAAAAATGGCTATGATTGTTATCCCTAAATGAAACGTACAGATTTAATGAAGATGCTTTGATAGTTGTCAGAGTAACATACGGTTTTACACACACACACACACACACCTCACCTTGCTGCTATGTATATAGAACAGACCCTCGAGGAGCTGTTGCATCACCTTCTTGATTTCTCCGAGGCTGAACTTTACGTTGTAGTTGGACAGCAGCCCGGCCAGGTCATGCTCACAGAAGTCAAACACAAGGTAGAATGTAGAGCGCCACCTGTTGTATGTGGAGGCTGTGGGTGGATGAGTGTGGGTGAGCGGAGTGGTGCATAGAATCAAGATAGGTTAGTTAGGGGAATGTATGACAATTTGAGATGTGAAATTGTTTAGGAAAATCAACCTTAACCAGCCTGTAACACCTGATTCCTGTACTCACGTTTTGTGCGGCAGATTTCATTGAGCTTTACAACATTATCGTGCTTCAGCTGCTGCAGGATCTTGATTTCTCTAAGGGCAGTGATGGGGAACTGCAACACAACACAACACAACTCAACACAACGCACAAAGTTATGTACCTTCAACATTAACTATTTCATGTATAATTTCATGTATAATTTCGGTAGATACATTAAGGATATTATCATTATTATTGGTAGCAGAATTATCATCATTTCTTGTACATATATTTTCTTTCTTCTATAATTCCTTGAAAGCAGGATATTTTCGTTCATACTTACACCTTCCTTTTCATTTTCCATCAGCACTTTCTTCAAAGCCACAACTTTCTTTGTCTTCTTGTGTCGAGCTTTGAACACTTCCCTGCAATAATACAACACAAAATAGTACATTAAAACATAGGTATATAAGAAAATAAGGAGGTTGCAAAAGGCCAGTTAACCTACACAAGGCAGCTCCTGTACATACATACAAACATACATGCATATATACAAGCCTAATTCACTCCTAGGATGTAATAATCATAATAATAGTAATAATTAGCATTTAATTACATCATGTCTTACCAATTAGTGGATATTTAAGCTAACATTTAAGGAAAAATTAGGTTATAACTATTTAACTAATAACTAACATCTCAGGTATTATTTTACTTCCTAACTCATCTCCTTTTACCTTCAGATCATGGATAGGACAAACGATATTTTAATTTACAATTTACTTAAAACAAAACATGAGGATATCCACGTAATCTGTAAAATTTTATAATAATGAATCAACACAAATTACACCTTGACATTGAAGAAAAATTATTACAATGCTCACAGATGCTCACAGATGAAGTTCTGGAAGAGGCTTACGCCTGTGTCTCCAGCTCGTTATCCTGGTTTCTATTAAAACTTTGGGTGCGGGTGGTGGCTCTGGTGGCTATTAGTGCTTTATAATCAAATTTCTGTGCTTGGTCTTTCCATGCTTTGTCCAGGTTTGACTCAAATTTTACTGTCGATTCCGCACTGATCACCCACTCTGGCAAGTTGTTCCAGTTGTTGACAACCCGATTGGAGAACGTATACTTCCTGGTGTTAAGCCTCGTCCCCGACTTATAGAGCTTCTTTGAGTTTCCTCTGGCCGTGGTGTCTTCCCTCATGAAGATTCCATCCGTGCAGTCTGGGTCATATTTATGAATAATGATCTTGTACGCCTCAATCTGGTTGCCTCTTGATCTTCTGTAGGCCAGTGTGGGCAGGTTCATTTTTCTTGAGCCTCTCTTCATAAGGGAGTTCCTTCAGTTCTGGCACCAGTTTCGTTGCCAGACGTTGAACATTTTCAATTGCCTCCACGTCCTTGACCAGGTACGGACACCACACCTGGTTTGCATACTCCAAGTGAGGCCGCACCATTGCCGTGTACAGTGCTTTGAGAATCGTCGGGTCAAGATACACAAATGTTCTCCTGATAATACCCAGTATGCTATTCGCTTTGTTGATCTTCTCGGCTAGGTGTTCTGAGAATGTCAGCTTGTCGTCTATCACAACTCCAATATCCTTTTCTTGTCTGGTTCTGGTAATTGTGCCTTGCATTGTGTAATCACGCACATCCACATCTGATCTGCCTATTCCCATATGCTTATTTTTGTCTGGGTGGAATTTGAGCATCCATTTTTCAGACCATTTGTGTATTTCATTTAAGTCTTCCTGAAGCTTGTCACAGTCCTCCTCACTAGTAATTCTCCGGAACACCTTGGTGTCATCTGCATACAAGTATACCTCGCTGCCATGCTTAACCGCACCCGGGAGATCATTAATGAACATGACAAATAACAGGGGACCTAGCACTGATCCTTGAGGCACTCCACTAGTGACCTCCCTCCAGTCTGAGGCCTCACCATTGATCATTACTCACTGCCATCTGCCAGTCAGGAAGTTTTCTATCCATTGTAGCAATGTCCCATCAACTCCATAACTCTTGACCTTCGCCAGTAGTCTCTTATGAGGGACATGGTCAAAAGCCTTCATGAAGTCGCAGTAGACAACATCAATGGCTTCCCCTTCGTCAATGGCCTCTGTCCACTTGTCAAGTACCTGGATCAGCTGGAGCACTGTTGATCTTCCTGAGATAAACCCGAACTGCTTTTGGCAGAATAACTTGTGCGCTTTCATGTGCTCAATTATTGCCTCTCTCAGGACTGTCTCCATCAATTTACTAAAGACACTAGTGAAGCTTACTGGTCTATAGTTACCAGGATCACTTTTGCTTCCTTTCTTGAGAATGGGTGTAATGTGAGCTGTACGCCAGTCGTCGGGAACTACTCCTTCATTTAGTGAGCTATGAAAAATTATTTTCAGTGGTTCAATCAGTTGTTCAGCCATTTCTTTGATTACCCTTGGGTGTATCCCATCCGGACCTGGTGATTTGTTCCTTTTTAACTTGTGGAGTACCTTTCTGAGCATATCATCAATTATCTCCACATGTTTCAGACTGGGAACATTCTTTGAAATGATCCTCGGAACTACTTTACAACAACTGAGATGAAAAATAATCTGGCATCAACACACTCACAACTACAACTAACATATACAGAAGGTAGATATGATGTCCCTCTCATTATAACCAGTGTGTGTCAACGTAAAATATGAAAACTTATATTACAATGATGAAACTATACTAGCACCACACACAGCATCTTCAAACAAGGCCATTACACACAATTGAAATGAAATAATAGTAATGTTTAGTGAGGCCCTTAGACCCAAGTCTTCAAATAAGTATAGGCATTTAAACAACACCCCCAGCATCACCTTATAATACTGACAAGATATATAATTTAATCTATTAATTCATGTTTTTATCTATTTTTTGGGAGGCTGGGAATAGGAAGATGTATTTGAATCTTATATATATTTTGGTATTATTTAGTGTATTTGTACTTTACCCGAATGTGCCTTGTCCTATCTTGTCCAGCTTCTCATATTTACTGACTTCATCACAGAAAGGGAAGTGGAGGTCTTCGTAATTCTTCTCCCGACTACCCATCATCATCTTGACCTTCTTCTTCTTCTTCTTCTTGTGACTTGTTTCGCCTGTTTATTTACTCCTGGCATGGCTGACAACCTTACCAAACTGACACTTTTGTTTTATTTCCATATCATCGATTCAGAATGTAATTATATAAGATGTAACAATTTTTTATATATACTACTTAATTTGTTTTTATTGATTGTGTTTAGTATGTCAGAAATATTATAAGTTTAGTGGTATGTTATATTATATTATCGACGGATAGGTTTGTGTTTCTGAATTCTATAAACAATGTCATTTCGGTAGCAAAAAAAAACTGTTTACGGTGAAAAACAAGAAATACTGACCGACATACATTACGAAGTGGATAATGGACATCGTGAATACAAGACACAGACTGTCCTCACCACCATTACAGTAAATATATATTCCTTATTGTATATACATTCTGGAGGTGGCTATTGCTACGAGCTTCTTTCATTGTTTATCTATTATTTTTTTGGTAAAATTTTACATTTTCACTAGAATGTATCTGGATATAAATATCACACATTTCGTACTATATGTTTTGATCCATTTCGAATGATTTTGACATTCATTTCCGTCACAAATGCATACATAACAAGATAGCCTTATCATCCCAACAAGCTTGAGGACTTGTGGGAAGACAGGGTGTGGAAGACGAGATACAATGATTTACGCTATAAACAGTCGCGGTCCTGGCACTTCTGGCGCCCTAGGCGAGAATATACAAAGGTGCCCCCCGCTCAATGTATTTTCCTTCCATTCAGTAATAAAATCGTTGTTACCTAACATTGTTTGCTAATTAAGCCTTGTTAGTGCTAGCAGGGGATTCCCATTTTTAATTTCCTAATCTAACCTGCGTGTGGTGGGTGTCTGGTTATATTATTAATTCATTCATTCATCCGGAAAACTAAATTCATCTTGCGTCTACAAATGTAATAAAATATGTCTACTTCATCTCAGGTTAACGGGAACATGAGAATCCTAGTAAACTTTTCAAGGTCCGACAACAGCAACAATAACAACAACAATAGTCTGACCGGACACTGACCCTTTGCTTTGATCCCCAAGACACACACACACACACATACACACACACACACACACACACACACACACACACACACACACACACACACACACACACACACACACACACACACACACACACACGCTAGCCATTAGCCACCACAGCCACACCATCCTTCACCACAGTGTATAAAAAATGTATGCAAATGTAAACCTAACTATACATACACCTAACTAACTACAACGTATTTCTTAGGTTGCAACGGGTTTTTTTTTTTTTTTAGAATCTGAAAGGGTGTTGTGAACCGTTAGTCTATTCCGAACCAAATGAAAATATAAAAAAAAACGCAAGAGATGAATAAATTAAGATGAATTAATGAATGCAATAGAAAAATAATACTATATTTCTCGACTGATTTAATTTGTCATAGTTTCTCAAATACACACATTACAGTAGGAAAGTCCGATTTTCTCTTAGTTTCTTTTCCTTCCTATCTAATCATCGCGTATATACCGTTCCCGTGGCTAGTTGAAGGTATAAATATGCAGTAGTAAGCCTAGCGGGTCAAGGTGAAGAGAGACGGGCGTGGAATGACTGAGTATAGAAAGTTGGCGCCAAAACACACGTTAAGTTAAGCACAGGTCAAGTCTAGCTTATATGTACAGTATATATATATATCGTGTTGTACCTTCGTGATTATACTTTGCTTCACCCTTTAGGAGAGGTGGATGCTGAATAGTATAGGCATGTGATGTTTAAAGATTTTCGTACATCTGTGTTTATATTCAGAAGGCGTGCAAGATTTCCATGAAGAGAGGCTGCAGTTACCTTCCTCTACTGCCTTCCTACCCGTCTCTAAATCCGCATTGCTTGTTTAATTCACTCATAACATGTTTTTATTTGGTATATTTTTATTTTCTTTTGGTGAGAAATTACGACACGATGATAATGATGATAATGACGTTGTTTAAGTATGGAATTAAAGGAACTGTATTGTTTAAATCACGAATAGATCAAAGAATACGAAATAATGTTGCAATATTTTTTTTTTAATGTGAGTAAACGTACAATGCAGGGATAGATACTGATGTGAATAACTACTATCTGATAACAAATACTACTACTACTACTATGATTATATCTTATCTTCTTCACTAAACACACACACACACACACACACACACACACACACACACACACACACACACACACACACACACACACACACACACACACACACACACACACACACACACACACACCTTGCCTTAAATTCCTGTTTAGTTATATGCATGGAGTGTCCTGCAGATGGGTTTATCCCTGACAACACCGATGAAATAATATTGTGGCTGCAATGTAAATAATGGTCATATTAGCCGGGGAGTTCCCGTGGGGGCAACAGAGAGAGAGAGAGAGAGAGAGAGAGAGAGAGAGAGAGAGAGAGAGAGAGAGAGAGAGAGAGAGAGAGAGAGAGAGAGAGAGAGAGAGAGTAGGAAAAAAAAATTTGGACGGAGGAAGAGAACGGATTATTATTATTATTATTATTATTATTATTATTATTATTATTATTATTATTATTATTATTATTATTATTATTATTATTATTATTATTATTAGTAGTAGTAGTAGTAGTAGTAGTAGTAGTAGTAGTAGTAGTGAAATATAAATAAAATTCCCATAACTTCTTAATCTCTCCTATTCACCACCACCATTACCACCACCACCACCACCACCATACTTTCGGTAGCCTAGCGGTACTGTAACAGGTGAGGTTCAAGGTCGGTCATCGGTTCAAGCCTCGCCTCCTCACTACAATGTTAAGCTATGAAGAAAACCTGGCTGGCCTCCATTCCCTCTTTTACTTAACCCATTAAACTATTTATATTTGTTTGGTTAATCCTTTATGAATATTAGTTATATATTTGATTTATACTATTATTTTATCTTTTATGTATTGCGATTATGCGTATTACTATTATTATTACATTTATATTAATGTCACTACTAATATAACACAATTTCTTCATTTTTTTAATCTCAGAACAGTATTAGGTATGCATAATATTCCTTTACGAAGATACAGTAAATACATAATAAGTAATAAATAAAAAGTAAAGGAAACGCAATAATCTTTAACGGTATCTTGTATTTATATGATCATCTCCCCTTCTCACCCTAACCTGTGTGTGTGTGTGTGTGTGTGTGTGTGTGTGTGTGTGTGTGTGTGTGTGTCTTAGAAATGCAAAGAAGGATATGATAAAAACACAAATCTCTCTCTCTCTCTCTCTCTCTCTCTCTCTCTCTCTCTCTCTCTCTCTCTCTCTCTCTCTCTCTCTCTCTCTTTAATTGTGGTAATAGTAATAGTGGTAGGAGTGGTGGTGGAGGAGGAGGAAATAGCTGCGTAGATTTAGTGGTAGCGGAGGTGGGTGTGGAGGTGGAGGTGGAGGTGGTGGTGGAGGTGGAAGTGGTGGTGGTGGTGGTGGTGGTGGTGGTGGTGGTGCCCTCTGGTAATGGGTAGGTTTGTGGGCTCAGTCTTCAGGAGGCCACGGTCAAGGTAAGACGGACAGGAGGAAGAGGAGGAGGAGGAGGAGGAGGAGGAGGAAGGAAGTTTATTGATAAGTAGGATTAAGTTGTATCAGTAGAGAAAGAGGAGGAGAAGAAGAGGAAGAGGAGGTAGGGAAGAGGAAGGAAGTCTTTTGATAACTAGGAGGAAATTTGATCAAGAGAAGAGGAGGAGGAGGAGGAGGAGGAGGAGGAGGATTAAAATGGAATGAAAGAATGAAAGACATAAAAAAATATTGTTAAGTATATTGACTCAGATGATTGAAGAGGAATTAATGTGATGATTCAGAAGACGTAAGAGGAGGAGGAGGAGGAGGAGGAGGAGAAGGAGGAGGAGGAGGAAGAAGAAGAAGAGGAGGAGGAGGAGGAGGGAGAAGATAACACTGAAAAATGTAAGAGAAACAGAAAAAGAAGAGAGTGATAGGGAAGATACAAGAAAAAGTTTAAATAAATACACACAATAAAAGAGAGAGAGAGAGAGAGAGAGAGAGAGAGAGAGAGAGAGAGAGAGAGAGAGAGAGAGAGAGAGAGAGAGAGAGAGAGAGAGAGAGAGAGAGAGAGAGAGAGAGTAGATGAATACGATTATAGTGAAGTGAAGATAGGAGGAACAGAAAGGAACAAAGAGAAAAGGAAGGGGAAGGGGAAATTAGGAGATAAAAACAAATGAAAAATAGACGAATTAATAATAGTAAGCAAACGAACAGAAGGAAGAGAAATAAATAAAATATATAAGAAAAGGAGAATTATAAAAGAAAAAAAGAAAGAAGAATGGAAAAAAAAATAAAACAAAGACGCAACGAACATGCACATAAAGAAGTTATTTCAAACTCGAATGCACATGACAAAGGAAAATTCAAATATATATACATTGTGTTTAATATGCATTCACAGCGCGGATTCAAACAAAGAATATATGTTTTATTAATAGACGAAAGAGAACTTGATACAAATAAAATATAAATCAACAACATTTATATATCGTCTCTCATTTATATATGCGTAGTATGTTCTTTAAGTAAAATAAATAAATGAATAAATATATAGATAATAGAAATAAA
>JAXIVD010002349.1:60000-61858 GCA_036785275.1 Cancer borealis | reverse complement strand
CTACTACTACTACTACTACCACTACTACTACTACTACTACTACTACTACTACTACTACTACCACTACTACTACTACTACTACAAGGCGATCGTTAACACAGTCTATCTACGTGCTTGAGAGAGACATTACGAGTATTTAAGTTGCATGAGGGAGGTAAGTCTCTCTCCCCTCTCTCTCTCTCTCTCTCTCTCCCCCTCTCTCTCTCTCTCTCTCTCTCTCTCTCTCTCTCTCTCTCTGGGGCAGTACAAAGGCCTTGAACACTCTTAATCTGATGTCAAGACTCATCCCCACAGTTAATAATGATCGCTATTCCGTAAACTGCACGTAGGATGCCCCCCCACGCCCCCTCACGCTCCCCACGCCCATTGCGGGGTGGGCGTGGGGGGCGGGGGGCGTTCGTTGACCCCCCCCCTTATAAGTGTGTGGGGGAGGATAGGGCGTGGTGGGGTAGGGAAGGGGGGGTACTAGGCTGTGTAAGGTGAGAGAGAGAGAGAGAGAGAGAGAGAGAGAGAGAGAGAGAGAGAGAGAGGAGAGAGAGAGAGAGAGAGAGAGAGAGAGATATCTTACCGTACCTTGCCTTTCCTTACCTTAATTAACTCTAAACAAGTGTGGTCCATGCCATTACCTTCCCAAATACGAACTCAGAAGAAAAAAAAAAAAATAAAATAAATCAAATATAAAAATAAAAATTCCACATTAACCAAAACTTATCTTCCGTTCTTTCCATCCTTTCTATCATACACCTTACCACGCCCGTACACGCCCACCTGACCCACGCCCACAGGTGCTCTCAAGTAAGCGGTACACCTGTTAATCTACCTATGGCATAAACAGGTCTATACCCAACAAATTCCTCCCTATTTCGCCCTTAAACCTAACTTAATCTAACTTAACCCCAAAGAAATGGTGTTATTTGTCGTTGTTGCAGTGAGGGTAGGGAAGCGCAGGCGTGGTACAGGTATCTACTCTATGTATATTTAAAGTAAGTTAGAGAGAGAGAGAGAGAGAGAGAGAGAGAGAGAGAGAGAGAGAGAGAGAGAGAGAGAGAGAGAGAGAGAGGCAGCCCCATCTCTCTCTCTCTCTCTCTCTCTCTCTCTCTCTCTCTCTCGCAGCATCCCAGACACGTTCGTTTTGCTATACCTGGCTGGGACTTCTACGACTCTCTCTCATTTAAAGCCATAATTATCAAGTCTCGCCGCTCTAATCACCCGCTATTTACTATACCTAGAATCATCATTAAATTTGAATCTTGTGGTGTGGATTAAAGGGTGAATGAGAGAGGTTTATTGCTGTGAAAAGGTGTATTATGTGAAATAAGAACATTATTTCTCTCTGGAATGATGGTCTCAGACTTTAGCTAGACAGGTTAGGTTGCTTAGTCACGTATTAATGACACATTTTTTCACGTAGAAGCCTGAGAATGGACATCAGAATAATAACTTAAATAACTCGTATGTAATGGCGTCGTAAGTTTGCCAGGTGTGAAAATACAAATAATTCGTCATATGATGTCATTTCACCCCGGGCCAAAATTAGGTCAAGTGCTTATAATTACTTTTTTCGCATCCAAAAAAGTACTCCGCCATAACTAAACCTCATTATTAACCACAAAAATAATCCTATAACCTCAGATAAACCTTAAAACACCTGTATAACGTTCAAATAAGAGCGTAATAATACGAAATAAGCAATGAGTAAGCCATCTAGCGCTATTCAGTTGCCTATATTTTCCCAGATTTACATTTCTCCTCGTAACAAATATACATTACGCCCAATCCTCACAACTATAATTGGTGTGTATGTAGGTTATGTTAGGGACTATTTAAGGTGTGTGGATGCCCTGGGAAAGTGCCTCAG
>JAXIVD010002349.1:52500-55000 GCA_036785275.1 Cancer borealis | reverse complement strand
GGGATGTCCACACAGGGGCCATGGAAAATGTGTACATGTGTGCGTGTCTGTGTGCGCGCGTGTAAAAAACTTAGCCGTGTTGAAATATAGTTTTTTTGGGAATAAAAGATTTTGGAAAAAAAGTATTAGAGAGGAAAAAAAAGAAGTACTGTTAAATTTGAATAGAAAGAAAGAAATGTGTGCGCGTACGTGTGTGTGCGTATACATGTGTGTGCGTCGGAAAATGTCGCAATTAATAATGAAAAAAAATATAAAAAACCCGACAAAATTATAAAATAATATACAAGAAAAAGAAGAAGAAGAAGAGGAGGAGGAAGAAAAAGAGAGAAAGAGAAAGAGAGAGAGAGAGACAGGAAGTAAAGCAGTCTAGACAAAGGAAATAATAGATAATAGAATAAAAGTGGAGATAGAAGAAGGAGGAGGAGGAAGAGAAAAAAAAGATAATGAGAGAGAGAAAAAAAAAAAAAAAACGATACTATAGATACATTGATTATATAAACGTTTGAATTTCTTCCTTCCTTCCCATCGTTTGATTTATTTATATATTTTTAATCCTTTATTTTCCTGTGACCTTAAACTTGACCTTGTGTGCGTGTGTGTGTGTGTGTGTGTATGTGTGTATAGCGGAAAAAAAGAGAGAGTGAACCTTGAACTGTTCTTTGAGGTGGGAATAAAGGGAAATAAAGAGGGGAATAAAGTCCTTAGATACAGTACATTCAACTATGACTATGTATTTTCCCATCACTAATTTCCCATCACTAATTTCCCTCCACTAATTTCCCTTCACTAATTTCCCTTCACTAATTTCCCTTCACTAATTTCCCATCACTAATTTCCCTTCACTAATTTCCCATCACTAATTTCCCTTCACTAATTTCCCATCGCTAATTTCCCTTCACTAATTTCCCTCCACTAATTTCCCTTCACTAATTTCCCTTCACTAATTTCCCTTCACTAATTTCCCTTCACTAATTTCCCTTCACTAATTTCCCATCACTAATTTCCCATCACTAATTTCCCTTCACTAATTTCCCTTCACTAATTTCCCATCACTAATTTCCCATCACTAATTTCCCATCACTAATTTCCCATCACTAATTTCCCTTCACTAATTTCCCATCACTAATTTCCCATCACTAATTTCCCTTCACTAATTTCCCTTCACTAATTTCCCATCACTAATTTCCCTTCACTAATTTCCCTTCACTAATTTCCCTTCAAAATTTCCCTTCACTATTTTCCCATTACTAATTTCCCTTCACTAATTTCCCATCACTAATTTCCCTTCACTAATTTCCCATCACTAATTTCCCTTCACTAATTTCCCATCACTAATTTCCCATCACTAATTTCCCATCACTAATTTCCCTTCACTAATTTCCCTTCACTAATTTCCCATCACTAATTTCCCTTCACTAATTTCCCTTCACTAATTTCCCATCACTAATTTCCCATCACTAATTTCCCTTCACTAATTTCCCTTCACTAATTTCCCTCCACTAATTTCCTAACTTAACCTAACCAAAAAAACAACAAACAAATTTATAAAAACAATCCTAACTTAACCTAACCTAAAATACACTCCTAACTTACCCTCCACTCTCTCTCTCTCTCTCTCTCTCTCTCTCTCTCTCTCTCTCTCTCTCTCTCTCTCTCTCTCTCTCTCTCTCTCTCTCTCTCTCTCTCTCTCTGTTTTCTCCACCTAACCTAACCTAACCTAACCACGTCACTCACACCTCTATTCTCTCTCTCTGTCTCCTCCTCCTCCACTCTCTCCTCCTCCACTGACACCCTCCTCCTCCTCCACTTTTACAGATGGTGGAACAACACTTTTGTCTGCGATGGAACAATTACCGCACCAACATCACAGCTGAGTTTGAGACGCTGAGAGAAGGGGAACACTTTGTTGATGTTACGTTAGCATGTGACGGCCAGCAGCTCAAGGCGCATAAAGTGGTTCTCTCTGCCTGCAGCCCTTACTTCAAGGAGCTGCTACAGGTATGGTTATTTCGTCTATAGTTGACTTGTTATAAGGTGTGAGGATGCTGGTGTTTATAGTTTAGTTTATTATTTTCTTCGTCTCTTGTTTTATTTCGAAGAGCTGCTATAGGTGTGGTTATTTCATCTATATTTTGTTAGTTATAAGTTGTGAGGATGCTGGCGTTTATATTTCTGCTTGTTATTGTTTTACTTCGAAGAGCTGCTACAGGTATGGTTATTTCGTCTATATTTTGCTAGTTATAAGGTGAGAGGATGCTGGCGTTTATACTTGTACGGATTATATTATTAACGTGTCTTTAGTTTGTCTATGATTTCTGAATATTAAGTTTAGAGAATCGTTGCATCTATACATTTATTTTATGTATAGTATAATATTTTTTTATATTATTATTATTATTATTATTATTATTATTATTTATTGGTGCAAAAAGGCGATGAGATTGTATGTTAATTAATGTTTTCGTAAATATTTGTTGTCATTCGTTTCATTTATTTATTT
>JAXIVD010002349.1:10000-50000 GCA_036785275.1 Cancer borealis | reverse complement strand
TTTATTTATAACACGAAAATATATTCCTAATAATAATAATAATGATAATAATGATGAATATACAACACCCTCCTCCCCCACACCACCTCTAACCTACCCTACCATTTCCAGGGTGGCCTCAACAGCATGTCACCGCTGTCAGCCCTCAAATCATCCCTCAGCGGCCTGGGGTCTATGGGGTTGGGGGGGTTGGGGGGGCCACCATCCATACTAGAACGGCCTCTTGTACCCCAGCTCCTCCCCCACCACACAGACAAGCCCGGGCCCCTCACTGCGCCCCCCCACCACCTCCCCCCCCACATGGTGCCTCCCCCCCTCTCCCTAGCTAGCGGCACCCCCCTCCCAGCCCCGTCTCAAGCTGGCCCGCCTTGTACTGGTAATAACAACAATACCATAACTAGTACCCCAACTATGCCACCTGGCCCTCTACCCCTCACCGTACCCCATACCCAGGCTTGTGACCGCCCCTCCCGCCCCCCGGAACTCCCTGAACGCACACCCTCCCCTCCCCCTCCCCTGCCCCCATGCAAAAGGATTCGCCTTGAAAAACGACAGCATTTGGAAAGTTTGGAAAAAAATTGTCAGCCGGACCCAGCCAATGGGACTAGTGGTGGTGTCCCTGTCGCCGCCGCTCCCGCTGCAACCCCTGCCCCCTCGGCCCCGCCCCCAGAGGACCTGACCCACCCTGTGCTCAAGGTAAGGTCAGCCCCCATCCCCCCCAGAGTCACTGTTTGGGGGCTATACGTGGTTTTTTTTTTTTTTTTTTTTTTTATTATTTCCTTCCTTCCTTCCTCTCCTTCCTTCTTCCCTCCTTCATTCTTTCTTCCTCTCCTTTCCTCCTTCATTCTCTCTTCCTTTCCTCTCCTTCCCTCCTTCATTCTCTCCCTCCTTCCTCTCCTCTACTTAATCTTGTCTCGTCTACTTCCTCCTCCTCCTCCTTCCTTCTTCCTCTCCCCCCCACTTATTACCTCCACCCTCTTCCCCCCCCCTCTTCCTTCCTCCTCCTTACCTCCTTCCTTTACTCTGTTATTTTCTCTTCCTCTTTGCATATTCTTATTATTATTATCATTTTCTCTCTTTTTTTCTTTCTTTCTTTCTTTCTTTCTTTCTTTCTTTATAAATTGTATTAACGGAAGGATTTATTTCTTTTTATTTTCATTATTATTATTATTATTATTTTTTTTTTTTTCTAGTTACGTTCAATATATATAAAAAAAAAACCAGTTAATTTCGTTGTGAAATTTCCATAACTAATATAATTTTTTTTTTTCGGTTAATTTCTCGGTCATTTTTTTTCGAGTTTTTTTTTATATATTTTTTTATTTATATATATTTTTTTTCATTGCGTTCAATTTATATATTTAAGAAAAAAAAAAAGTCTATTTCATCATTAATTTCATGAACTAATATACTTTTTTTCAATTATTTATTTATTTATTTATTTATTTATTTATTTATTTAGGTAATGGGTCGGATTAATGACTATGTTTATTTGTTTATTTATTTGTTTATTAATTTGTTTTTCTCTCTTTCCAGGTATGTTTACTTGTTTTTGGGAGTTCCTGATTGGCTGTGGGTGAGCTACTGTGTGTGTGTGTGTGTGTGTATGTGCGTGTGTGTGTGTATGTGTATGTATGTATGTGTGTGAGAGAAAAAATATATATAGTTGATATCATTTGAGTTATAAAATTGAAATATTAATGTGTGTGTGTGTATGTATGTATGTATATATGTATTTCCAAGAGTGACGGGTGAAGAGGAAGAAGAGGAGGAGGAAGAGGAAGAGGAGGAGGAGGAGGAGGAGGAAGAGGAAGAGGAGGAGGAGGAAATTATAGACCATTTCTATCAGTAACAAGTGTGTGTGTGTGTTTTATTTTTTTATTTAACCGTGTAAGTGTTGAGATGAAAAATGGATTGAGAGAGAGAGAGAGAAGAGAGAGAGAGAGAGAGAGAGAGAGAGAGAGAGAGAGAGAGAGAGAGAGAGAGAAAGAGAGACTAGATAAAAATGAATAAACAAGGAAATGAAGAAAATGTAAAAAAAAAAAAAAAAAAAAAATTAACATAACACATTTTTTCATATATATATATATTTTTTTCAAACATAGTAATTTCCAAACATTCTCGACTATAAGATGTTTGAAATATTGCTGTCTGCATCTGTGTGTGTGTGTACATGTATGTGTGTGTGTGGCTTGGTGGGGGTTGGCAGGTGTGTGTGTGTATGTGTGTGTGTGGGGCTTGGTGGGGGGTGGCAGGTGTGTGTGTGTGTGTGTGTTAAGATTTATGATATTGAGTGTGTAGATTATTCTCTCTCTCTCTCTCTCTCTCTCTCTCTCTCTCTCTCTCTCTCTCTCTCTCTCTCTCTCTCTCTCTCTCTTATATATACATTTGATTAATATTTCCTTTTTATCGTTTCCCTCGGTCATCCTTTCATCTATATTACCAATCATCTATATTATTCTAGTTCGTTTCATCTATATTATTCTAGTTCGTTTTACTTATAGCGAACAGATTATACATATAGTTATTTTTAATCCATTCAGGCGTCTATAGTTTCAAATTAATCATATGTATAGCGCTTATTCTACATTTTATTTATTTATTTATTTATATATCTGTTGTGTGTCTGTTTGACCTCATTGTGTGTGTGTGTGTGTGCGCGTGTGTGTGTGTACGTGTGTGTGTGTGTGCGCGTGTGTGTGTTGCAATCTTCTTGATCATCTGGCTATCGCTCAAGACATGATCACCTCTCAGTATTAGCATTAGTAGTAGTTATAGTTGTTGTTGTTGTTGTAGTTATAGTTGTTGTTGTTGTTTCTTTGTTTGCTTTGTTTGACAGTGACGATGCAGTGATATTTCCAAACCTCACTTTCAAACTTCACTTTCAATCTCACTTTCAATCTCACTTTCATCATCTATACAGTACACTTAGGTTAGGTAAGGTTAGGATAGGTTAAGTTAAGTTAGGATAGGTTAGGATAGGTTAAGTTAAGTTAGGATAGGTTAGGTTAGGTTAGGTTAGGTTAGGATATAGTACACTTAGGTTAGGTTAGGATAGGATACGGTACACTTAGGTTAGGATAGGATAGGATAGGATGTATAAACAGGACTAGAAGGAGTGACTTACGAGCAATACATTCTAAATTTCCTTTCTAACTAGGTGACAAACACACACACACACACACACACACACACACACACACAGTAAGAGCCGCTGAATAAGAGATTAAAGCAATATGCAAGTATATGTATTTTTTTCTATATAGCGGAACAGCTTTGAAATCCGTGCCGCTGGTCAGTGAGAAGGTGCTTGCGGCATTACAAAGAAATGCAACCTCACCGCAAAGCAACAGGTCGTGGCATTTATTAATTCGTACATACCCGTTATTATTGCGTCTATATTTTCCTTGTATGGCGGTTAAGATGACTAGGATAATTTGCAAGCGACAAGTCATGGCGTTTATTAATTCGTATATACCAGTTTTTATTACGTTTATGTTTTCCTTGTATGTGGGTTAAGATAGCTAGGATAATTTGCAATCTCCGCTAGCGACAGGTTACGGCGTTTATTAATTCGTATAGACCAGTTGTTATTACGTTTATATTTTTCTTGTATGGGTTTAAGATGGCTAGGATAATTTGCAGCTATTAAATTGTGACTATAATTAACTCAAGCATAATTACCTATACCTGTTTGTTAATTAATGAAAGGTTAATTGATCCCAAAACACAAAACTTCATTACTTAATTAATATAAACGTTAATTATTTACGTAGCCAAAAAAAAACATGATCTAAACCTAACTTTTAACTCTATAACGTATTTAGATTATAATTAGACTTCATTACTTAATATAAAACATCAATTATTACCTAAAAACACATTATGTAACCTAACTTTATTTATAACGTATTTAGATTATAATTAGACTTCATTACTTAATATAAAACATCAATTATTACCTAAAAACACATTATCTAACCTAACTTTTAATTTATAACGTATTTAGATTATAATTAGACTTCATTACTTAATATAAAACATCAATTATTACCTAAAAACACATTATTTAACCTAGCTTTATTTATAACGTATTTAGATTATAATTAGACTTCATTACTTAATATAAAACATCAATTATTACCTAAAAACACATTATTTAACCTAACTTTTAATTCTATAACACATTAGGATCATAATTGAACTTCCTTCTGCCTCTTCATTCCTCACAATCGAACGCAAGAATTAATTATATCATTAGACATTTAATTGGCTTCTATAAGGTTTAATTTATATCTTAATTATACGGCTGTCTGTCTGTCCCTCTGTCTCTCTGTTTCTCTGTTTGTCTGTCTGTCTATCTCGACCCTGGTACAGATAGAGAAGCAATTATAATGTAAAATAATAATAATAATAATGTGTGTTAAATGTACTACTGGTATAATCTTTGTGTGGTCAGATTAGGTTGTGTGTGTGTGTGTGTGTCGCAGTTCGGATTTACATTGTCACATGAGTTTCTGTGTGTGTGTGTGTGTGTATGTGTGTCGCAGTTCGGATTTACATTGTCACATGAGTTTCTGCGCGTTTTTTTTCTGTGTGTGTGTGTGTATGTATGTATGTCTGTGTCCCTGTGTGTGTGTAAACAAAAAAAAAACAACAAAATCACGAGGTATAAGCATAGAGGAGAAAGAGGAAGAGGGGGAGGAGGGGGAAGAAGAGGAGGAGGAGGAGGAGGAGGCAGCAACCCACCCACAGATTAGCTATTCAGTGACGATTAGCTGACTCACTCTTGAGAAGATCACGGAGGAAGAGGAGGAGGAGGAGGAGGAGGAGGAGGAAGAAAAGATAAGAGAATGATGGATTGAGTTCCCTGTCTGTCCCTCACATATTATCATCATTATTATTATTATTATTATTATTTTCTCTCGAAGTAAAAAAAAAAATCGATTTGAATAGGAAATTTATGACCAGAAAATAGAAGAAAAAACATAAATAGGGTGTAGGGTGAAGATACCTCCTCCTCTTCCTCCTCCTCCTCCTCTTCCTCCTCCTCCTCCTCCTCCTCCTCCTTGGTCTTGCTGTAAATCCATTTTTTCATTCTTGATTTACAAGTTTTTTGCCATCAAGAATTTCCGTCAGTGTGTGTGTGTGTGTGTGTGTGTAGGTTAGTTAATTTACACGTACATATAATAACTACACAATCTCAATCGGCTTTTAAATTGTATTAGATATATATTAATTTATTTTCCTTATATATATTCTATTAATTTTCTCTATAACGTAAATCGCTAAATTGTAGCGTAATAGTCGGTCAGAAACAACAACAACAACAATAAAAAATAAATATAATAGGATCAAATAAAACTAAAAAATAACATTATTAATCTTCAAAATCCAGATGAACAAGTTTTTTTTTTTTATATAATTATCTTGAATCAGAATAAGAAAAAGAAAAAGAAAAAGAAAGCGAAGGAAGGAAGGAAGGGAGGAATTTGAAAGCAGGATTAGTTACGTCAGAGAGAGAGAGAGAGAGAGAGAGAGAGAGAGAGAGAGAGAGAGAGAGAGAGAGAGAGTAAAAAAAAAAATATATCCTCAATAACAAAACTAAACTAAAAAAATATATAGATTAACACCTTAAAATTATATACAGTAAAAAAAAAAAAAAAAAAAAATCTATCATACATTATTATTTTTTTTCTAAGTAAATACGTAAGTTAGGAAGGTATTAAGTGGCAGTTAAGTGGAGTAGCAGTGGAGTGGGAGTGGGTGTGGTAGCAGAAATACTGGTTTGGGGGAGGGGGGGTAGGGAGGAGGAGAAATTGGAGGGAGAGGAGGGGAAAGAGGAGGTAAAGTTGGGGGAAGGATGGAGGGTAGAGAGGGGGGGAAGGAAGGAGAGAGGAGGGGGAATAGAGTGGAGGAAAGATTGAGGGAGGGTAGGAGGGAGGAGAGAAGTTGGGGGTAGGAGGAGGAGAGAAGGAAGGAGGGAGGGAGGGATATTATAAGTTAGTGTGTGTGGGAGGGATGTGGGCAGGAGAAAGCGAGAGAGAGAGAGAGAGAGAGAGAGAGAGAGAGAGAGAGAGAGAGAGGGAGAGGGAGGGGAGAGAGAATTGAATAGTAGTAGTAGTAATGCTTAGTGATGTACGTAGCTGAACTAAACAGTCATATGTACGTATTCTCATCTTACTTCCGGTAATCTAGTCTCTTCCCCTTCCCTTCCCTTCCCTTCCCTTCCCTTCCCATCCCATCCCTTCCCTTCCCTTCCCTTCCCTTCCCTTCCCATCCCTTCCCTTCCCTTCCCTTCCCTTCCCTTCCCTTCCCTTCCCTTCCCTTCCCTTCCCATCCCTTCCCTTCCCTTCCCTTCCCTTCCCTTCCCTTCCCTTCCCATCCCATCCCTTCCCTTCCCTTCCCTTCCCATCCCATCCCATCCCATCCCATCCCATCCCATCCCATCCCATCCCATCCCATCCCATCCCATCCCATCCCTTCCCTTCCCTTCCCTTCCCTTCCCTTCCCTTCCCCACACACACGTATTATATACTTCCTGCTTGTAGCCGCTATGCATTTGACAGGAAGTGGTACACACACACACACACACACACACACACACACACACACACACACACACACACATGCACATGCACATGCACACACACACACACACACTCACTCTTCCTCCGTCTCTGTCTGTCTGTCTATCAGGAAGGATAAATAATAATATATGTTTTGTATAGGTAAATGTTAGCTTGAAATATACATACATACATACACACACACACACACACATGTATACGTGTATGTGTGTACGTGTTTTTTGTATGTATGTATAAGATTTTTGAGACGTGTAAGAATGGAATATGTTAATAAGTTTAGAAAAAAAAATTAAAATCGAAAATTGATGAATAGGAAATGAATAATAATAATAATAATGATAATAATAATGATAATAATAATAATAACTTTACCAGACTGGAGTTATGTTGTGACCTTGAATAAGTTATAAAGGAAATGAACCAGACTAACTGAAGGAATTGAACTTTTTATATATAGATGATTTGATATGATAGTAGACGTGAAGGAAGGGTCAAGAATGTGTGTGTGTGTGTGTGTGTGTTGAGTCATTCTTAATTCTAGCTGGTGTATGTACGTGTTTTTGTGTACGTGTATGTGTGTGTATGTTTGTGTCAAGTCATTCTGAATTCAGGCTGGTGTGTGTGTGTGTATGTTTTTGAGTGTGTACGTATATGTGTGTATGTGTTTGTCAAGTCATTCTTAATTCTAGCTGGTGTGTGTGTGTGTGTGTGTGTGTGTGCCTAAATTTTTGAAAGGAATAAGTGAGTCTAACCATAAAACTTCAAAATTTTAGGTCATCCCTCAAACCTAACCTAATTTTGCTTTAGGGGGGGGAGGGGGGGAGATACAGGCTTACTAGGGACCTAATATTCACTGTCCCTGGCTGTCCCTAGCATGTCTGTCTGTCTGTCTGTCTGTCCCTACAAATCATCCATCCATCTATCCATTCATTCACTCAACTAACTAACTATATATTTAATTATATTTTATATGGCTTACTGTCATTTATTTATTTATTTATTTATTTATTCATTTATTTTATTCAGTTATTTATTCTGTGTGTTGCTTCGGACTGTGTCATCGCCTCACAGAAACTCATTAATTTATTGTATTGAGGCGTTTCATTAAGTTTGGTTTAATTTTTCCTGCTCATTAAGGAAGGTGTGTGTGTGTGTGTGTGTGTGTACGTGTGTGTGTATGTATGTATGTGTGTGTGATTAAGTTTAGTAAGGTTAGTGTTAGGTTAGGTTATCTATCAACAGACTAGGTTAGGATAGATTATTGTATGTTAGATTTGATTAGATACACTTAGGTTAGGTTAGGTTAAGTTAGGTAAGGTCAGGTCAGGTTAGGTTAGGTTAGGTAAGGCTAAGTGAGGTAAGGTCAGGTTAGGTTAGGTCAGATTGCATTAGTTAAGATATATATCAATACTTTTTGACACCTTAAGCTTTGAACTCTGAGCTAACAACTAACAATTAGGCAGGAAGGATGAAGGAGTGTGTGTAAAGATGGGTCAGAGGAAGAAAGTTTATATATAGAATAGATTTTATTTATTTATTTATTTATTTATTTTGATTTACATTGAAAGGGAAAAATTAAGGGAAAAATAAGTGAAGTATTAATAAAAAAAAATCCTTCTTGATGACACGTATGTAATAATAATAATAATAATAATAATAATAAATTCAAAATATACATAGGAAAGGAATCAATACTTTAAAATACAACTAAATCTATGTAGCGTTTAATGTGCGTATAGTAGAAGGAATCGTGCTCATCTTAAAACAAGTGTGCGTGCCGGTCTATGTGCGCGTGTGTGCGTTATTAATGAAGTACCGTTACGCTTGCCTTACAGACTGAGCCAGTGGAAAGTGTGACGCCAGACCACGACGGCGGAACAGGCTGGAGCACACACGAGGAGGGCGACAGTAGCAGTTGTGGGGGAGGAGGCCTAGGTGGTGGTGGTGGTGGTGGTGGTAGTGAAGGAGGGGGTGGTGGTGGTGGTGGAGGAGGGAGAAGTGGATGTGGAGTTGGTGGTGGTGGTGGAGGTGGTGGAGGAGGAGGAGGAGGGGTTTCTGGGGGGGAGACCACCACCACCCCTGGCCCCACCCCCCCCGGAGGCACACCCCCAGAACATGAGAACACTAGTCACCTACTACAAGCATTGGGTTCAGAATCTCATCTCCAAGGTAGGTGCCCGAGAGTGTGCCGTGGATGGTTAATACCCCCCATACCCCCCCCCCCCCCCCAGGGCCCGTCGGTGCATGGTGGGTGGGCGGGTGATTGATGGGTGGTGATGTCGGGTGGACTAATCTTGGTGGTGTTGTGGTGGCGTTATGTGTAGTGGTGGTGTGGCGGTGGTGGTGGTGGTGCTGATGATGATGATGATGATCCTGCCCAACACCATTCTTGTTCATTATATATATATATTTACTACTACTACTTATACTTATACTTATAAATATTTTGTTTTTTTGTTTTATGGGAACCAGTCAGATTTAAGATTTATTCCGATCATGCATGCCGGAACACTGTATCATAATTAGTTATATTTATTTACATATCTACTATACTTATTATTATTATTATTATTTTTTTTATATATATATACTTTGCCTGCAACACATTTTTCATATTGACCAATCAACAGCAGTTTAGATCAATAAGTTTGAGTGCGTTGGGAGTGCGTGTAGGGGTGCGTGGCTGCCTCGCCTCCTCCTGTCTCCAGAGTGTGTTTTAGGGTGTGTTATAGGGTGTGTTTTAGGGTGTGTTGGCGCACTTCACTCACTCACGCCAACACACCATAACACATCTTTTTATCACTCAACGATGAGCTGGAAACCTTACACACACAATTATATATATAAAAAAAAATATAATAATAACAATAATTAACTATAAATACCCCTTTTTAACCCTCACCCCCCCCTCTTTATCCCCTTCCTACACATGCACATATAATTTCATTCATTCTTTAATTTTCTTTCTTTCATTTATTCTTTTTTTTTTTTACCCTATAATTTCTCCAGATTTTCTCACTATATATTATAATTATTTTTCCGCGACCCCAGAGAGAAATAAAAAAGCCGAGAGGTCGAGTGTGTTATATATTAAGAGTGCGTTGGAAGGCGGACACACCCCTCTCTCCCTCACTCTATCCTTCCTTGCCTGTGGTGTGGGTGTGTGTGCGGGTGTGTGTGGGTGTGTGGTGATGGTAGGAGGGTAGTAGTGGGGTAGGGTGAGAGCAAGGAGACGCACACACACACACACACACTGCTGAGTCTGCGGTAGGGTGTGTGGTGGTGTGTGGTGGTATGTGGTGGTGTGTGGTAGTGTGTGTGTTCTTGTCATGAGGGTGAATTAGTGTGTTGGTGCATGGCAGATCAGTACTATTATATATATATATACTCACTACTACATCCACTACCCTTACCTTCCCTCCCTTACCTCCTATACCCTCCCTCCCCAAGGATTCTTAAGTGTGTGTGTGTGTGTGTGTGTGTGTGTGTGTGTGTGTGTGTGTGTGTGTGTGTGTGTGTACCTTGTTGGCATCACCATCCTTAAGAGTATTGTTTTAGGAGTGTGCAAACTTAGAATACAATTGGCTTGACCCCCTTCCCCTCAGTCCCTTAGCCCCTCAGCCCCTTAGCCCCTCGCCCCCCCCCAGCCCCCCGTGGTGAGGCGGGGGGGGTGGGGGGCAGTACTCCCTTGGTCATGGTTGCTGCATGAATTACTTCCAATAACAACAAAATCATCCTTCAAGTGTCCTACTACTCACTTGCATAATGGAACACACACCATACACACACATATACATATATTTATATTTATATGTGTGTGTGTGTGTGTGTGTGCGTGTGTGTGTGTGTGTGTGTGCACCGTAAATGTATGTGCAGTGTTTGACCTTTATAACCTGGAAGGGAACACATTTGAGCTGCATTGGATGAGATGCTACCAAGCATAAATGACACTTAAGTTGTTACTAACTTAATACTCCTTCAGTCTGACTGTGTGTGTGTGTGTGTGTGTTTACTTGTACCTAACATTCATGAAGCTAATACTTGTGTGTGTGTGTGTATAGATAATGACATTCTACGAGGGCTGGCTGGACCTGTGTGTGTGTGTGTGGCCCCAAGCACGTGTCCTCCAGGTAGGGCAGTGCAGTGCAGGGTGGGAGTAGGAGTAGGAGGAGTAGTAGTGTTGTGAGTGTACAGTGGTGGTGGAGTGTGTTCTGTGAGTGTCCGGTGTGTGGTGTGGTGTTTGGTGCCGTGCCGTGGTGTGCGGCGTGGCGTGGGGTGTGTGCCGGGTGTAGCCGGGTGTGTGGGCACCTAGTGTGTGGGCACCGGGCACCGGGGTTGTTTGAAGCATTACCAATACTTTTAACACTGTTGTCTTATTACATGTTTGTATTATCTAACATTTGTCTTCATGTTCACAAATTTTATGCCTGTGCAATACACTTTTGTAGCTTCAAGTTACCTTATGACTTGTTTGCATGGGGGTCCAAGCACCTGCAGCAGCATTCCTGCCTTGTTGTCCATGATCACCTGGCAGCGTGCACCTGGCTGCCCTGCCATGCCCTGCCCTGACACCCCCTGACACCCCTGACACACCCTGCCCTGCCCTGCCCTGCCACGCCACACCGGGCAGGGGGGTGTCGTGCTGCTGGGTGCCAACACACCCTGCACTGCACGTACTATGGGGGGAGGCGGCCGTCAGACCCCGCCCCCCACCCCGTCAGGTGCCCCCCCGCAGGGTGCCACGCTGGGTGCCGCCGCTGGGCCCTGGTTTGCCCCGGCACCCTGGCCCTCAAGCGCTGCCTTGCAATCACATCAGTATAGGAGTTCAGCCCCAGATAGGTAGACGTGTGGCGTCCGCCCACGGCTGCCCTGCGTCATGGCCCTGCGTCACAGTGTCAGGAGCTGCCCCGCGCCACACCCAGTGTCAGGAGCTGGAGTGTGTCCGCGTCTCAATGTGGCGGCAGCAGCAGCGTCGGTGATCTCCCCGAGGACAGTGAAGGCCGGGCAAGACTGGCAAGGAGCAGGAGTGTGAGCAAGAGTGAACCAAACAAGCCTGGCCGCCCCGCCCCGCCCCACCCCCCTTCAGTGCACCGCCCAGAGAGTGTTGCGTCAAGATGGTGGCCGGTCAAGAGTGCAGACGGACAGACAGACAGACACGTGAAGCGTTACGCGTGTGGTGGCCGGCTGGTGGTGGAGGCTGGCGGAACATGGCCTGGCGTGGCGTAGGTCGTGCCTCCCCCCGCCCCCCAGCCGTGCCGCCCTCCCTAGACCGAGCCTCGTGTAGACCCCAAAAGGACCCCCTGATGGCCTCCTGGACAAGGGGAGCCCCTGGGAGCCCCTGTCACCTCCCCTTCCCCTGCGCATACATTTGCCTCTCCGGGTGCCGAGGGTCGCCCCCCAAGACCACTCATCCCCTCACCCCCTAGTGTGTTGTGTAGGTATGTAGGCCACGGCAGCTACCTCAGATACAGCCTCGCTCGCTCATTAGTGTGTAGGCAGTACTAGTGTGCTATTATCATTATTATTATTATTATTATTATTATTATTGTTATTGTTATTATTGTTGTTGTTATGTTGTGTTTTGATTTGCATTACCTAGCCATTTCTGTCTATCATGGTTGTTTGTTGTTGTTGTTGTTGTTGTTGTTGTTGTTGTTGTAGGAGGTGTTATTGTTATTGTGTTAGTTGAGTTTTTATTTTATTTTTTTTGTTTATTTATTTATTTTTTTGCGGTTTTTATCGTGTACGTTAGATGTGCATGAGTCTCGTTTTGGTTATTGATATTATTTATTTATTTATTTATTTTATTTTATTTTTTTATTTGTAAGGTAGATTTTGGAAAGATTTCTTCTATATATATTTATTTTTATTCATTTTTCATATATCTTTATTCAAGTTTATTCATTTGTACGAGTCAAGTTTGTCTATCTCAACGCGGAAAGTTTTGTTTTATTATTATTATTATCATTATTATTATTATTACTACTACTACTACTATTATTTTGAGTTCAATTTTATTTCTGTTTTTATTATCCCTCCAAAGTTTTGCCAAATTATGAGAGATGTATATACAGTCAAACCAAAAAAAAAAAACGTAATAATAATACACACACACACACACACACACACACACACACACATGTATACCATTCATTGTCAGAAATGGTAGAGGGAGGGAATGCCTGCTTATGTCTGCTTGTGTAGTTATAATAGTGTCACTTAACTCAACCTAACTTAGCCTGTATTGCATGAAGAACCTGCTGCATATTTAGTGCATGACTATCATTTGGTGGTGGTGGTGGTGGTGGTGGTGCTATGGTGGTGGTGTGGTGGTGCTATGGTGGTGGTGGTGCTGTGGTGGTTGTGGTTGTGGTGGTGGTGGTGGGCGGCACACTTCTGCATGCCTTGTACTTTTAAGCTGCCTTCTGCTCTGGGCAAAATTATTTATTTCATCATTTCATTTAATTTCTTTATTTTTTATTTATTTATTTATTTTTTTTTTCATGGATTTGTATTGTTGGAGAAAGACTACATTTTGATGCCTATTGCTGTCTCAGTCACTAAATAACAACTATAATAATAATAATAATAATAAAAAGTCAATATTTCAAAATGCAGTTCTCTTTGGAATACAAAATCTAGCTCCATTAAGCTCCCGGCTGATCCAATCACTGTGGGTTCATCTGTGGGTGTAGAACCTGGCTGGGCACGGCAGGCCGGGGGGCGGGGGGGTGGGGAGCCCTGCCCCGCCCCGCCCCCGGGCCACACCGGCTCCTTTTATAATGTTATCTTTACGGAGTTTTAATTTATTCCCATTATTACATCTTGACCTTGTTTTGATTTGCTTATTGTTCTAGGCCTTGTTTGTCAAGCAAGTAAAGAGCATTAATCTAATACAAACTCATTTGAAAAACACACTTGAAAATTTTTTTATTATTATTGATATTCAAACGGTAACAAATAGCTATAACACTATCTATGCCATTTAGTCATAACAGAGCTTTTCAAAAATCATAGACTAGATTAAGCTTACTCTTTTTTCATGGCAAGATTTACACTGTGCAAACTCTCACTCCCCGTCGCCTGCGCTCACAGCCGGGGGAAGGCGGGTGTGAAGGGCCTGGGTGTCCCTGTGTTGGTGTGTGGCGGTGGGTGAGGCCCTGTTTGCACAGTGTAAGTGTTGCGCTACATTACCAATCACCACAAACCAACAGCTGGAGAATATTGGCTGCACTGTGTCAGGCTGGCAGGGTGCAATGTTATATTAAATCCAAATTGGTCATGCTGATGCTGTAACTATGCACAGCTCAGACATCCTCCCTCCCCCCCACCCCCTTTGATTCACCTCCCTGCCATCTGTTTCCCCCCCACCCGCCCACGCCCACGCCAGCATCACTGTGGTGGGCTGGTCTTATCCCTTCAGGAAGCCCCAAGTCAGAGTCAATGATTGCCTTTCCAATGTCAAGCAAGTATCACCCTTGGGTGTGTGTGTGTCTGCCTTGCCATGAGTCTGTCACCAGAACCCTGCTGAAGGAAGCTTGGGTGCTTGCCATGCCAGGCTGTGATGAGGTGTGTTGAGGTGTACTTTAACACTTCAACACTTCAACACCTGAGCCTGTCCACGCCCTCAGAGTCACTCTCAACACGTGGTGACAGGTGCCAGGCTAGCATGTGGGTGTGAGTGAGGCTGTTGGTTTGTGGTGTGAGGGGGGAGTGGCTGTAGCCCTCTGCTGGTGCTGTGCTGCTGTACTGCTGCTGTTGCTGCTGCCTGGCTCACCAGGGCTGACGGCTCTTCTCTCTCTCCACCCCCAGGGATCATGCGCAGCTTTGAGCCCCTACCGTGCCCGATCTGCCAGCGCACCTATAGCTCCCCGGGCAACCTCAAGCAACACCTGGAGAACATTCACATGTCCTGCAATGAGCTCAACTTTGAGTGTCGCATCTGTGGCAATAAATTCAAGAGCAAGTGGTACCTGCACAAGCACCTCCACCGTGCCCACCACATACGGGGCCGCAAGGAAATTTAGGTTGCCTTAGTGTGTGTGTGTGGTGTGTGGGAGGGTGGCGGGCCCTCGCTAGTCTGGGCCTGCGGGGATGTGTGGAGCTTAGGGTGAGGTGAGGTGAGGTGAGGTGACTCTAGGGTAACAGCAGCCCTTGTGGTAAGCGGGTAGGGTGTGTGGAGAGTGTGGTGGGGGCCATTACAGACCCACTAGGGTGGTGCAGGTACCATTAATTCATTACATAAACATTGGCACTAATTCATATAATAAATCCATTGGAATTTCTAGCACTAAAATTAAGAAAACAAACAAATTCAATCTAATGAGGTTGCCATTACTGGCTTGCTAACTTTTTTTTTAATTTATTTTCTTTTTTTTTTCTTTTAACTAAGCATTTCACTCTAACTTACTTCACACTAAAATGCGTACTTTCTCGTGCACTGCTGCCGTGCTTGGGGGTGTGCGCGGGGGGGTGCTGCGGGGGAGACGGGGGCAGACAGGGGACCGCCGCGCCCACAAATAACGTCGCGCCACATTTCAGTCAATGCTCCTTAGCAGTACCACAAATACCTTACCTTTCCTTCCTTCCTTTCCTTTTATCCTTGTCCCCCATCAACCCTCTGTCCCACCACCCCGTTTTCTTTGCCTCCAATTCACCTCCATCCTCGTGCACCTTTGAGTGTGTTCGTTAATGTTACACTCACTGTGTGTTAAGCGATGTGTGTGTGTGTACGTGTGTGTGTGTGTGTGTTTTGTCTCTGTGATAAACATTGTAGATCTCTCTCTCTCTCTCTCTCTCTCTCTCTCTCTCTCTCTCTCTCTCTCTCTCTCTCTCTCTCTCTCTCTCTCTCTCTCTCTCTCTCTCTCTCTCTCTCTCTCTCTCTCTGTCTCTCTTTCCCTGACTGGGTTCAGGAACAACAACAACACACTCACTTGAAGGGGCACAAGGCTCCTTCATGACCTGACCTCTTCGTTAAGGGGTCAAACACACACTTTCTCGGGTCAAACTTCCCTTAATTTAACCTTGAAGAGTAGTTGCCTATCCTTACGTTGTCTCAGCCTGAATCATACACTCAAGATTATTATACAAAGGATAGATGTTTTTTTATGTATTTATAGATGAATTAATTAATGTATCTATATCCGTTTGAAATTGTTATGTTTGTGTGTGTGTGTGTGTGTTTGAAAGTGTATTGAAGTCACATCAAACACCAAGATTATTTAGGTGTTTGTTAAGAAAGGTTTAAATTCCACTCCATCTATGTTCAGTCTCAGGAAAGTGCGTTCATTTTATTTTTGTGGAATTTATATTTTCGTGGTGTCTGTATGTTTTGTTGTCCGAGTGAGAGTCTGCCGTGCTATGATTGGTTCTATTGTAATCTTTAGTCGTAGAATTCCGTCGTTTATTAATTTTTCATAAGTTCTCGGTACGTGTCATTTATATTGCAAAGGTCAGTTAGTTTGTTAAAAATAGTCATTTATTCAACCTTGTGCGATTGTTGTTTGTATAAATTCCGGCGCTCATCTTGCGTTGTGTTCCAGTACGTGTCATTTATATTTTCCGCAAGGCTTGGTAATTGCATTCAAGTATTATTTAATTATTTTTGTATTTAATTGGCAAAATAATCATGCGGTCAAGTTTGCTAATGATGGATAGTTTAGTAATTTACTTAAAGAAATCAGGACTAGAGTTATATTTTGGTCTTAACTTATAAATAACTCCATAATATACTTGAAAAAATCTCAGAATCGCATTATATTTTGGTCTAAACTTATAAATAACTTCGTAACTTACTAAAAGAAATCAAGAATCGAGTTATAATTTCGTCTTAACTTATAAATAATTCCATAATATAGTAAAAAAAAAAATAATCAAAAGACATATATTAGCCTTTCCAGAGCCTTAAATAAACTAAAAATCATTCATAACACTGTCAAAACATTTAAAAAAATTATCAAACCTTATAGAAAACCAAAAATCGAATGGTAGACTTACATAAATAAATCGCATTGTTTATTAATTAGTGTCTAGTTCATTATAACTATAGATGACACCACCGGTAATGTCTCGCGTAGTAATTAATAAATGCCGCGAACTTGGCCGTGCCGTGACCGTATAGTTTCGTCGGCAGCGCGAACGTCACGGGTAAATTTTAGGTTTTTGGTGTGTGTGTGTGTATGTGTGTGTGTGTGTTAGTACTCAGAAAAACACTAATTTCTTAATATACATACAGGTATTTTAGGCCCTCAAAAACAAAACACACACACACACACACATACATACATACACACACAAAACAATAAACGTAGCGATGAATCGGCAAACGGATATGCAACTCTTCTTGATACGGAACGGAATTACATCACTTATAAAAAAAAAAAACACCAAACCAATTATAGAGAAAAAAAATTATTATATATACCTCAACAGACTTTTCTCTCTGGTTAATATAATACTCAATTGCATCAGTTATATACATGAGTTATATACATGAGTTATATACGAGAATCCATAGAAGTTAGTAGCGGTGTGTGGTGAGGAGAGGCTGGTGAAGCATTATGGGTGTGTGCGTGTATGTGTGTGTGTGCGTGTGCGTCTAAGTAGTAGTATCAATCAGTGCCTCAAAACATACATAAAGGGTTTAGTTTCAGTTTATAGAATAACGTGATTGAAATTTTCCGTACACACAGACGTACGTACACACAGACAACACAAATTATTTAGGTGTTGGCGTTTAGTATCAAGTATGTTTCATGTTGTGTACGCATTCATACTTTATGAATTAATATTTTTTTTAATACTTGTTATCATCCTTAAAGTACAATTTATAGATATTAGAATTTGAATGATTGAAAGTCCGATAGAGTCCAAGTTTGAGAGTCCGAGAGGCTATAGTTGTGCTGTTAGGGATACAAGGCAGTCCACACCACACCACACCACACCACAACACAACACAACACAACACAACACTTAGTAATTACAACTGACCCTAAGACTGTCTCCATCATTCGAACTTGATTAATATGAATAGAGTTAATTAATATCTTGAGGTGTGTGTGAGATCTATTAGAATATATTAATTAAACTCGACAATCATGCAGTAGGGAGGAAAGGAAGAAGAAAAATACATTATCATCCTTCTCTAGGTCGGCAAACTCTGTCCAGCATTAAACTCTACTATGAAATGTTGAGCTGCCTTAAGAACACCAACCGCCTCTCAGCTTCAGTTAGGTTAGGTTAGGTTCAATTTCCGACACAAATATAGTTTTTTTGGCTTTGCATTTATATATAACAAAGATTAGTTTCAAAAGTGAGATTGGTTAGGTTAGTTCATTGTGTGTGTGTGTGTGGGTGGGTGTGGTGCAGGCATACACACACAGTTAAGGGGCCATGTCAACGCTGGTGTAGTTATGTGCGTAGTAGCCAGTGTTGAGAATACGTACACAAGCTTGTTGGTGACTGTACAAAACACTTGATCCAATTATATCATCTTGCTCACTCTAGTACAACCACATAATTAGTGTCTTAATCACGTAATTACAAACGTTACAGGTTCATTTAGCGCGTTTTGATATTCATGTATACCTAATCCGAGTGTGTATGTATGTGTGCGTGCATGCGTGTGTGTGGAAACTTTACTGCATAAGGTACAAAATTGACGTCAGAAAGAGTGAAAGGGAATGAAAAGATAGAATGATGCCTATTAATGTTAGACTCAAGCCTCTCCTTAACACCTTAGGAACAATGATGATATAACAACATAGATTACCACCCATTCCCCCTTCACCCTTCCCTTCACCCTACAAGCCAGACACACACACACACACCCTCCCTCACCTTCCGTCCTTGCCTATGTTCAGCACAACTCTAGGTGGCTGTTATACACTCACAAAGCTGATCCTCCTCCTCCTCCTCCTCCTCCTCCTCCTCCTCCTCCTCCTCCTCCTCCTCCTCCTCCTCCTCCTCCTCCTCCTCCTCCTCTTTCTCTTCCTCACACTCTTTGGACAATACCGGTCACTCATAGAACTCAGGATTATTTTTATATTTATACTGTGGTCGCGTCGGCGTGGGTGTAGGTCCGGCGTTCCCTTGTCTGTACGTCACCCTCGGGGCCGCCTCCCCCGCCGCCGGTACACCTAGGCAATCCGACGGGTGCGGCAGCGTGTGTGGGTGTGTAATGGTCCTCACAGCCTCATGGGAGTAGGTGTGTGTGGGGGAGTCCCGGTGTAGTGTTCAGGAGTGGTCTGGTGAGCTGTGTTCAGGTGGGGTGCTTAACGAGGGGGAAGAGGGGGTGTCATGGTGTTTTAATTAGCTAGGCCGCCCCGCCCTGCCCTGCACACACACAACAGGGCGGGTGGTGTCCGGCCTGGGCCTAGATGGGCAGCCAGAGTTTGCTGGGCATTGCATTGTAGCATCAAACAGTTACCATTCCTCTTTGCCATAATTGTGTTGTAACCAAAACGTACCATAGTTTGGTGTGCCATATTGGATGTGGTGGACGTTGTTCTTTTTGTTGACCTCAAGTTACCACGCTAAGTTGTGGCCGTGGTCGCGTCCGGCCCTCAGTGTGTATGTGTGTGTGTGTGTGTGTGTGTGTGTGTGTATGTATGTGGCCGCCGCGTGATGGCCTTGGTTCAGGGCCGGCGCTGGGCAGCCTGGGCTCACCTTGGTTCTGGGTTTGATATGGATTTGATACATATCACAAAACATAATGAAGTTGGTTTATATACTTTCCTAATGTACAAATTTGTGGCCATGTACAGATATTTTTACGTAGCCGTGCGACGGGAGGAACGGACGGACGGACGGACGGACATGACTTGAGAATTGCCCAGATACACTTTGAGACGTTTTATCAGGATCAAATATTTGAGTATTATTTTAGGTATATTAGAGTTAGCAAGGATGGCTTTGTGATGCATGTTTTATTGCATTCCACTTTAGAGCTTCTATATAAAATGAATTTATTATATATTATTGTTATGTTACTCACAACTAATATTATATTATATTAAATACAATATATGTTTAACCTCATTTGCTTTAATAGGACATTCCAGTTTTTTTGTTAGGTTGTAAGTGTTATGGTCTGGGCCGGGCCGGGCCACGGCTAGTGCCAGTGCCAGACCAAGACCAGGCCAGTGCCAAGGCCAGGCCAGGCCAAGACCAGGCCAGTGCCAGGCCAGTGCCAGACCAGGCCAGACCAGTGCCAAGACCAGGCCAGGCCAAGACCAGGTCAGTGCCCAGGCCAGGCCAGGCCAGTGCCAAGGCCAGGCCAGTGCCAAGGCTAAGGCCAGGCCAGGCCAGTGCCAAGGTCAAGGCCAGTGCCAGGGCCACGTCGGCACACAGGTCCACACTCGAGGGTGTGCACTGCATGTTCACATCTTGTAATATCTACTTTGTAAGGGTTGTTTTATAGTTTTATTATTATTATTATATTGACATAAGTTATTTTATCAACAAACAGATGTCACCCTGTTGTTACATAGACTTTATGTACCATATTTATTGTTATTTTTGTGAGCCGTTCAGGTCTGGGAGTTTGTTTGAGAATTACCTCATTTTGACGCAGGCCGCCAGCGCTGCGGCGCTACGCCACTATATCACAACAAAGGGGAGGCCGGGCCCAGCGGCCAGGGCAGGGGGAGGGGGAGGGGAAGGCACCCTCGGACGTGGGGCTGGCGGCGGCAGCAGCCCCGTGCCGGCCCTGTGGGCGTGGGGCGGCCTGGGCCTGGGCCTGGGCCTGGGCTGGGCCGGCAGGTAGTGTGGAGGTGGGAGGGAGGTGGTGGGAGGTGCACCCGGTGGGGCAGTGGGAAGGAAGGATATGCAGATTTTTTATCAGAGATTATATTTATGCAATATATTGTAGTGTATAGATAGCACTGATGATATCTAGTGTATGAAGGTGTGTTGCTGTGTACACATTGATCGTTAGATGTAAGAGCGGGAAACTTTATTCACATGGGATACATCATCCTGTTTATAAATTATATCTTTAAATTATATCTTATTACAAAAGTAGAGAGACAGAGAAAAAATTTACCTATATCAAAATTGAAGCTTGTCAGCGCGTGGGCCGGGGAGCCGGCGGTCCTGGCCACCTCAATGCTGCACCCAGCGGCCACCGGGCCACGCCAGGCACTGCCCGGCACCGCCAGGCCACACCAGGCACTGCCCGGCCACACCAGGCACCGCCAGGCCACACGGCCACCCTTGTGTGCCCTGCACAGGCTGTAGGGTGACAGTCACGGCGCCAAGAGTCTGCTCACAGACCCACAGCCACAGCCGGGGCGGGTGTGCACGCAGGGCTGCACCGGCACTGTCCGGTGCCGTGGGTGGAGTGCCACCGGGGTGTTTAGCCGAGCCGTGCTAAGCACAGGCTCGGCACAACCTTCAAGTGGGAGATCACGTTTTTGTATAATTATTTATTTTTTGTGGTTTGTTTTGTTGTAGTGTTTGTGTGCCGGGACGGGAGAGTGTTGAGTGTTGAGACAGGACCTCCAGGGTGAGGGGACAACACGACCCCAGTACACCTCCAGGCACCAACACCACTGGGGTGCCAACACACCACACCAGGGGGGAGAGGGGGGGGGCAGGCTCACCACCGGAGGTACAAACAGTGAAGGTTCACGAGCTAAACATTGATTCCAAAGTGTGAAGGCAAACCTCACACACTGAACCACTCTGTCACTGCACAGGCATCAACCTCAAGTGTACCTCACAACGGTGTGTGTGTGTGTGTGCACAAGGATGACGGAGCCACAGCCCTCCCCACCCCGACCATGTGTGTGTGTGTGTGTGTTAGAGAGAGAATGTGTGTGTGTGTGTGCGAATGAGTGTATATGAGTGTGTGTGTGTGTGTGAATGAGTGTATATGAGTGTGTGTGTGTGTGTGTGTGTGAATGAGTGTATATGAGTGTGTGTGTGTGTGTGTGAATGAGTGTATATGAGTGTGTGTGTGTGTGTGTGTGTGTGAATGAGTGTATATGAGTGTGTGTGTGTGTGAATGAGTGTATATGAGTGTGTGTGTGTGAATGAGTGTATATGAGTGTGTGTGTGTGTGTGTGAATGAGTGTATACATGTGTGTGTGTGTGTGTGTGTGTGTGAATGAGTGTATACATGTGTGTGTGTGTGTGTGTGTGTGTGTGTGTTGGTGCCCCAGTGGTGGTGGTGTTGCCAGCCATTATTTGTTGTCGTATAGTGCTGCCATAAGTTACCAAGTTGCCATTATTATTTCAGTGCCAAGTATTTTGTTATATAGGATGTTGCTATATTTTATTTTATATCCTGTAAGGAAGAATTATATGGTTTAATTTAGGAAGTGGTGGAAGAGGAGTGTTGCATGTCACAAGGCGGAGGGGCAGCCGGGCCACCCTGCCCTGCCATGCCGTGCCGCGGGGCCCGGGTGGTCCGGGGGAGTCAGGCTTTCATGATGACCTTGCCAGTGTTCTATGCGGTCATTGTTCAGTGTGGTATAAGTTGTCAGTTGTTACTCAGACGTGCCAGCAGAGGGCAGGGCAGGGCAGGGCAGTGCAGGTACACACTGTGGTGCCCTTGGGTATGGGTGGTGACGCAAAGGTCAACCAAGACTGAGTTGAGACAGTGTCAAGACAGACAGGATAGGATGATGTGGTAGTGGTGTGTGTGTGTCCTGGTGTTGATGAGGGCCAGGTGTGGGCAGGTGTGTTGGCCAGGACAGGCTTGTGGCAGGGTTGTGTTGTGTCATCACACCTTGAAGGATGGACAAGTAGTGTTGTGTGTTGGTACTTTCAAACAAAGGTGCATCAGGTGGTGTCATTCAGAGGGGTGTGGGTGTGGGTGTGGATGCCTTTCATTGGTGGTCTGCAGATGTGGATGTTGTCTGTTTCTAAAAACTAGGTGTTGTTACAAATGTTTTCAAGATATTTTGTTATATATCTTAGTAGATTAATATTTTTTCTTTCTTCTTCTAAGAACATCCACATTTGCTTGTTTGTTGATGCAATGATTGATTAAAGAAAGATTCAGTTCACTTCAGAACACTTGATGCTTTAATTTGAGTGTGTGTGATGCACTGACACACTGTACAGCCTGCAGCAGCCTGTGCATTATATCCTGTACACTGTACCCTGTACCCTGTACCCTGTACCCTGCCCTGTAGCCTGCACTAGATGTCCAATACAAGTGTTGTTTGCAGTGAAGGTTGGGGCGAAGGAGCAAGGCCCTCAGAGGCGGTACGGCACGTCGGCACGTCTGATTTTTAACATTTAAAAATTTTTGGTTTTGTTGTTGAGGTTTTTTTAGTTGTTTGTTAGGGATGGTTAGTTGTGAGGTGTGGTGAGTTAAGTTGTGGCTGTTTGAAGAGTGTTGTTGTTGTTGTTGTTGTTGTTGTGTTATGTCTTACTTAGCCATGTGACATGCTTGCTGCACTCCACCTTCAGGCAAAAGCCATATGTTCTTGATGATTTGAGGTTATTTCTTAATGTTAAGATGCTGTTTTGTACCAGTCTTGTCTTGCCCCACAACACAACCAAACTGTCTTGTAGTGGGCCACGCCGGCGCAACGCTCACCTAATGTTGGGGGCGGCCGTGACGGCACGGCACCACTGTGGCTGTGCCGCAGCGGCACGGCACCACTGTGGGCGTGCTGCAGCGGCACAGCACCACTGTGGCCGTGCTGCAGCGGCCGTCCCGTGGAAGTAGATGACTCAGTACTCTGAGTGTGTCCTCAGCGTCAGAGTGAACACTAACACCATTGATAAGTAGTAAAGTTAGGAGGAAGCCCTTTCACTAAGTTTAAGTACTAAACCAACCTTTGCTCAGAGAGGATGATGATGATGTTAAGGTTACTGTACATTGGTGACTACCTGTTCACCTTCACTCTAGGCGACTCACCTCAGTGGGACGGGACCACCAAACTCCATTGTAATATATCCAAAGGTTTGCAGATTTAATCAATATTTCTATACAATTCAACCTTTATTAGTGTTTTTTGTTGAAGAGAGAGAATATAATGTAGGTTATCATCGATCCAGGACACACCCGTTGTGTTCCCAAGGCAAGGTTGCCGCCGCCGCCGCGGTGAGTATAACCATAGATCCTGGGAACCAACAGTACTGTGGGGGCCATGCTGCAACGCTGACCTTGTAACACTGCAAGGCTGACTTTTAATACTGCTGCAGAAACACAGCCATCCAGCTGTGCTGCACCGTGCTGCAGCGTGCCGTGGTGCCCAGTGTAGTGCTGCAATAATCCACTGTCACCTCAGAACACCATCACCGTGATCACAGCGTGGCACAGCACAGCACAGCACAGCACCCTTAGTGGTGCACAGCAGCACAATACTGCAAACCTGCCACAGCACACTACTGTAACTACAACACCACACTGGTGGACTACAACAGCACTGGTAATGCTGTGTAGCAGCACAGTGCTGTGTAGTGTGCCACAGCTCGGCACTGGAAATATGTTAATACACTGCGGTGCCAGCAGCGGCGGCAGCAGCAGCTGCAGCAGCAGCAGCAGCAGCAGCAGCAGCATCAGCATCATGAGTAGTGGTGGTGATGGGCCCAGTACTGGTAGTGAGTGTACCGTAACCCTCCAGGACCAGTGCCTCTTAGCTTAGTGTCACTTCACAGCCTTACTGTAGATGCCTTGGCACAGTTGCCTTAGTGACGCGTGACAGTGCCGCCGCCACGTGGGCGGTGGCCTCACCGGCCGTTGTTGTGCCGTAAGTAGTGAGGGGCGGTGCGGCGCGTGCCGTGCCCGCACCGCTAAGCACCAACGACCTTGTGATCAGTGTATTCCAGCCCAAGGAGTTGTCGTCCCGTGTGTAGTGTGTGTTAGGAGTCCACTCCGGCACCTCGGTGTGGGGCACTAATGACCGGCTACAAGTTGTTACACTCACACTGGTCATTCCTTCCCGTTGTTAAGGAGTGCGGTGACATTATTGGACCATTGATTAGCATTGTCTCAGGTTTTAGGACTCACACGTCCAGTTATGTAAACTTTACACAGCTCATTAATCTATTGTTAGCAGTGTTAGGACAAAGTCAACTCTTGTGTTGAGAGTTGTTAGGTGGGGGGGGGGGGCGCGCATGTGTGTGTGTGTGTGTGTGTGTTAGGTGTGCATGTCAACAAGATAGTCACTGTGCATAATGCTCACACATTTTCTGTAATTAATCAATACATTTCTCCTTGAATTACTCTCATGTACAGTACAGTTTCTTAACAACATTCGCACACAAACCTTAGCAAACATTCACTTCAATTTCCATTCAGTCCAGAGTTTTTATAAGTCTTTTACATGGAAGATTTCATGAGGTCACTGTTTTAAGATTTTACTTTGACTCTCGAAATATGTAGACATGGATTCAATGTGTGTATGTGTGTGTGCGTGCATGTGTGTATGTATGTGTTTTAAGAAAGATTTAAACCAAAGTTGTTACTCCAGATGGTGTGTGTGTGTGTGTTTGATCATAGGGAGAAGGTGTAAGGTGAAGGGATGAATTTCTTGGGTCGTTGTATCTATAATTTTTCAGTTTGTCTGGGCAGGAAAATGTTTCAAATTTAGTTTTCGGATTATTTTTTGTTTCCGTAAAGAAGGGAATTAATTGTTTTGAAAGTTGTTATAGTTTTTATATGTTTGTTGGGTGTTTGATTTTAATGTGTGTGTGTGTGTGTGTGTGTGTATATGTGTGTGTGTGCGTTCTTCATTAGATAGAATAGATGGAAAAAGTTGTATAAAGAAATGTTTTGATACACTTTACACATCAAACTCATTTTATTATTTTATTTTTTCTTAATCTCCAGATTGTAAAAATTTTCTTCTACATTCCACGAAACCAAATTTTCTTCTGATTTCATTCCTCGGTGAAATATTTTTAAAAATTTACGAGCGAGATTTATTTATTTATTTAGTTATTTTTTATATATATATAATATCACGATGGAAACTTAGGTGTCAATTCCACGTTTGTGTTTTGTTTCGTTTCCCTCGTGAATCGTTGCCGGTTTTTTCGCGACGTTTATTAAACATTATAGACGCCAAAAGATACATTTTTAAAAACATTTCCAGATAAATAAATAATCATGTATAACTTAATAATTTATATATTTTTATTATTATTTCATAGACAAATTATTAATAAATTGAATCACATTTTACCTCACTTTATTTAGTTGATATTAATTAAACTTACTCAGTGAAATTATTAAACATTATGTATTGATAAACTTTAACCAAAACTATAAATGACAATAATGTGTTTAATAACTTTATATATTCACGTTTGAAAGAGTAATACAGTCATTTCCAAACACCTTAATTTTGAAGGAATGGAAAAAAAGCGAGAGAGAAAAACACGCCGGTATTAATACGTGTGTGTGTTTTACGTTTTATTTTGTTTGTTTTATCGCTCGAATGCATGCCAGGGTGGTGTGTGTGTGTGTGTGTGTGTGTGTGAAAGATTTGCTCAGTGTAGAGAATTATGTGAACTAAACGCGGGTAAACACATCAGCGCAGTTAACACACATACACACACACACACACACACACACACACACACACACACACACACACACACATACACACATACACACACACATACACACACATACACAGACACACACATACACATACATACACACACATATACTTGCATGCTTTACCAAACTGCAGCATGATGGTGTGATTTTTGGTGTTTGAGGAGACCAGTGTGTGTGTGTGTGTGTGTGTGTGTGTGTGTGTGAAACAAGTAAAGGTTTGATCAGTGTCACGGTAGAAAGGAATGAAAGTGTGTGTGTGTGCGCGCCGTCCTGCCAGACAGTCACCCTGTGCGTGCGTTGCCTGGGTCGGGTGTCATGGTGTCTTCACCCGCTGCACCATAACAACTCATACTCTTGTAGAATATTTGAGTTTTGAGTCAGGGATCTTCATCTATGCTTATTTTTAAGTTGTACGATACATGTAGTGGCGGGGCGGCAGCAGCGGCGGCGGTGGTGGTGGTGGTGGTGTAGGTGGCCCCGCGTGTGCCCGGCCCCACCCTGCCCCGCCGTGAGTAACAGTTGTCGGTAGTGCTGCTGCAGCCTCAGCCCACACACAACACCTGAATGTTGGTAGCCAATAGCAGAGCAGTGTTCAAACAGTGTACAAATTGTTATGCAACTTGTAGAATATTCATGGTATTTAGAATAAAATTCATTGTGTCAAATATACTTGAAAAGTACCACTCTCGTGTTTACTTTACTTAACCCACGAGGCCAGCTGGCACCCAGGTGGCTCCAGGTGGCTGCACTGTGGCACCAACACCGGCACTCATTTCCCTTGGCACCCCAGGGCGGGAGGCCTGCTGGGGCCGGGGCTGTTCCTCCCTGGTGCAGCACTAACAGCCAGGTGGTGGGCGGGTGGGCATAGCCTGGGTGTGGAGCCATGCCCAGACCTTCCCTGCCAGGCACCTGCCTTGTGTTGTGTTGGGTGTGCTGGGTGTGCCCCGGGTGAGGGGAGATGGGCCGTGTGGTCACCCTGATCAGTGTGTGTTGTGACAGTGCAGTGTTGTGCAGCACCACCCGGACCCGGCACCGGCCCGGCATCCGGGGCACAGAACAGCACATGAGGTGCCAGGCCAGGCCAGGCCAGGTCAGACCTGGTCAGGCCATGGTGGGTGTGTTGCAACACAAACACCTTGTTTACTGAACCAAACAATGCAAACAATGCAGCAAGAATATGAAACAACTCATGACATTACATGATGAACAAAGTGGTATTGTAATGTTGATGTTTGATGAGTGTTGCAGAGTAACACTAACACTCCTGGACTCATTGTACAAATGTTGTGAATACTGGCACACTGGCACCACTGCCACGGAGGAATTAATGTGCAGCAGCAGCAGCAGCAGCAGGTGAACAGTGAACAGAGTATAAGGAAGGCAGCAGGTTGGGGGGGGAGGCAAGTATGAGTGCCACTCATACAAACACATCAGTAATAATGTTGTGTGTGAATACTTTGTGATTTGTTTTCATTATGTGTTGAGGTTGAAGGAGGCGAGGCAGCCCCGTGTCAGGATGTGTCAGGGTGTGTCAGGGTGTTAGGGTAGTGTTGGACCCTTTAATTAACAGTGTTGCCAAGGGTGTGTTGAACCCTTTAATTAACAGTGTTACCAAAGGTGTGTGGCCCAACAAACACACACACAAACATTTCAAACAATGACTGGTTCCTAAATGTTGTGTTTCATCCTGATGTCTTAACACTTGTGTGTCAATAGGTTAATGATGGAAGCATCTCACTTGCTTTCAAATGTCAAAACTCCTTCAAAATATTCAAACAAATATTTCCATCATTACTTATTCATTATGTTAATTATAGTGTTGTTGCTTTAATAATTGCTTTAAGGCTTTTGCTTTGCTTTATGGTGTGACCTGCAGCTGATGGCGGGGCGGGGTGGGGGCAGCCTGCCTCCCGGGGGTCACGCGGCCCAAACAGGGGTGTATGTAGAGCAGCGGGGGGGTCACGGGGGAGGTGGCGCGAGTGCAGGGCAAGACTGAGGTTGTGTTGTGTGTGGCAGTGAAAGGACGGCAGGTTAGGTTAGGTAAGGGCGCAGGGAGACTTGGGTGGCACCAGAGACTGTGAACATGTGTGTGTGTGTGTTGTGGACATAGAGACACTAGGCACTGTGTATATAAGTGAACACAGACTGGAATACTGCTTTAAGGTGTAGAGATGTCAAGACTGTTGGGTTTGGTCTGGGTGTAGAGGGTGAAGAGTGGGTGTAGAGGGTGTAGAGTGGGTGTGGTCTGGGTGTAGAGGGTGTGGAGTGGGTGTAGAAGGCAGGAAGTGACTGAGAACACCAACACTGTGATGGTTACAGAGCCCAGAGCCTCAGGTAGTGTAAGGTTGTGAGGTAATGTAGGAACAGGTTTGGAAGGGTTCATCATCACAGTGTAGGGACTGTATTAGAGTCTGTTTGGGAGAGTGGGGACTATAGGGTTTAGGGGAATGTAAGGGAGTGTGGGACTGTCAGGGAAAGTAAAAATTAACAGACTCTAGGGGACTATCAGGGATTCAGGGATAGCGAAGACTGTAGGGGTCTGTTAGGGACTGTAAGGGACTAAGGACTGGAGGCTGTAAGGGACTGTCAGGGATAAAGGAAACTGTAGGGTACGAGCTTAGGGATTGTCAGGGTCTTTGTAGACTGTAGGGAACTGTCAGGGACGATGCAAGCTGTAGGAGACTTTCAGGGACTGTTTCAACTGTAGGGGAGTGTCATTGGCGATGCAGACTAGATCATTTTCAGGGACATTGTAGACTGTATGGGTGTTTCAGGGACGATGAAGGCTGTAGGGACTGTGAGGAATTGTTCACAGAGAGAGAGAGAGAGAGAGAGAGAGAGAGAGAGAGAGAGACTAGGGGTGGGGGGGGACTGTGTAATGCTTGGAAAATAATGAATACTGGACTGGACTGTATCACTTATTTGAGAAAGTATTGAAAGAAATTAATAAAAAAAATGTGGGTGCAGACGTGTGTGTGTGTGTGTGTTACATAGAACTTGTCTTTGTAACGTGTGTATTGACAGTTTCGTAATCAGCAGACAAAGTATATTAGTGTTGCAATACTCAACACAATTGGATCAGAGTTTCAAACCGAAGAAATGAATCTTAAAAAAACAAAACAAAAACGCGTTATCAACAACACTGTATTTCAACATTGGATAATCACTTAATTCAACGCAAATTATTCACCTTAGGATTGTATAAACTAATAATTAGATAATGAATAGAAGCCGGGGATCAAATTTTAAACTATATCCTCGCTTTGTCATTTGTTTTGGGTAGTCGTGTTCAGAAAACGGTTGGTTTGGTTTGGTTTTAAATTCCATTGGTATCCATGCCGCTGCTGGTGGTGATGGTGATGGTGATGGTGATGGTGGCTTTGTGGCTATGGTGATGCTGATGATGGGTCTAGATGGTGTTGTACTTGTGGTGGTGATGATGATGGAAGGAATGGTGCTCAAGGTCGCTATTGTGGTGGTGATAATGATGGTGTTTGTGTCGTCTTGGAAGTGGTGATGATGATGATGGTGAAGTCCCTCGAGGTGTTTCTTTACTAATTAACGCACAGATAGTGATAGCCAACAGGTGTTAGAGATCAATAGTTACAATGTAGTTATACATTTTCATTGCTTTCTTTACTATATATATCTTACGTCGATTTTTGTAATTATTGCGTTTTATATATAATTAAAAATGCTTCAAGATAATTATGATCTCAAAACTTAAGAATATGATAAATTAACCAATTAATGAATCCAAAAAAAAGATGTTAAATGATACTAATATGTCAGTTTTTTACATGTAATTTTTTCGATTTCAACATTTCACGGATTTTTATATTATAGATTGTCACACACCTACAATTACTACTACTACTACTACTACCACATACGTTTTCGGTCAGTAGGTGACAAACAGACAGACAGACAGATAGATAGATAGACAGACAGACAGTGGCGTAACCGTAACTCCAATGAAAAAAAAAATTACGAAAAACAAAATACACAAGTTAGCCTTAGAGGGACTGAAACACCGAACTTCGCTGGCTTGCTGTGATGGTTGTGATGGTTGTGGTGGTGCTGGGGCTGTGCTGTCTGGTGGCGAGGTAGGCTGGTGGTGGTGGTGGTGGCTATGGTGGTGGTGGTGGTGGTGGTGGTGATGGCAGACAGGTAGTAATTCCCCGTGTGTTGCAGGTGAAGGGTTGGTCTGTCTCGGGGCTGGGTCGGTGATAGCGTCCCGCGAGGTGCCGCAGTGTTGCCCTTACTGCTCCAAGCTCATCAGTAACTTTTATAACCTGAAGAAGCACATCGCTACCATGCATCAGTCCCCGGCTTTCTACCACGCCTGTGCTCATTGTAGTGCAGCCTTCCGGACGGCTGAATACCTACGCAAACACCTTGTCAACGTGCACAAGTACCCCGTCAAGAAGAAGAAGTGAACTCTGTTGCATTAGTCTGATCTCTTTATTTTTTCATCCTAGCTGATGTGTCACAAATACATACATATATATATATATATCCTAAGCGAGATTATTATATAGTAACTAATAGTAGATGATATATATTGTATCTGAATTCTATAGACGTGTATATATATATATATATATATATATATATATATATATATATATATATATATATATATATATATATACATATATATATATATATATATATATATATATATATATATATATATATATATATATATATATATATATATATATATATATATATATGATTTTTTTTTTTTTTTTTTTTTTTTTTTTTTTTTTTTGTATGAGTTAGGTGACATTCCCCCTTTGACTTGGAAACTTAAATTGTGAGTTAGGGTTGTTAGTGTGATAGTGTGATAGTGTGTTAGTGTGTTAGTGAGTGCGTGTGGCAGTGTGACACAGCTGACACAGTTACTGCACCTTTCATACTGTGGATTTATCCTTTTAGTGTATGTTGTGTGTAGACCCCCCCCCCCCCCCCCCACCAGCCCCGCCCCGCCCCGCCCCGCCACACATCAGCCCTACAGTTCCTACCCTCCGCTGGCCTCGCTCGTGTGATACTCTCGCTCCCCTGACGACGCCCCCGCAGCCCCGTGCCGCTGCCCCGTAGTCTGTGATAGCCGGGAAGGGCCGCGTGGGTGTCGCACGCCCACCCACCCTAACCCTTGTGTGGTGTTGTTCTGAGCACCTGTACCGCCTGTGTTGTGTTCTGCCTTAGTAGTGGTGGTGTGTGGTGGTGGTGGTGGTGGTGGTGATGATGGTGGTGTGCCGGCACCTGTGTGCACTAAACCTGTAGTGTGGACGTGGTGCTAACAAACACTAACCACTTACTTACCACTTACCACTTACCACTTAACACTTACCACTTACCAGGCTGACGCACATGAGTGACGGGCTGCCAGTACTAACCCGGGCACCACGGGCGGGGCGGGGCGGGGCGGGGCGGGTGATGGTGAGGGTGAGGGTGAGGGGCGGGATGGTGATGGTGAGGGGAGGGCAGGTGATGGTGAGGGTGAGGGTGAGGGCATGGTTCACCGTTCTTCCTGGTGCCGTCACACCACCGTTGTGGCGGCACCGTTGATACAGTCTTGGTACTGTTGTCCTGTTGTCCTGTTGTCCCCGTGTATTGTTTCCCGTTGAGTGTTGTGTTGTGTTGTGTTGTGTTGTGTATCATTGTGTTGAATCTTAGCGGCCAAATGTTGAGTGTGGTGATGGCAGCACCCTAGTGCTGCGGCGGCCCTGCCCCGCCCCGCCCCGCCCCATTGATGTGGCGGGCGTCGCGGAACATTCCGGCGTGGGCGTGGACGTAGGGTCCGGCGGGGGTCAAGTAATTAGTGTGCGTGCCCAGGCGTGCGGCGTGCGATGTATTCTCATTAGTCTGTGATACTAGTTGTGTTGAAGCCCCGCTGATCCGGGCGTGGGCGGCGGGGCGCGGAGTGGCGTGGGGCGGGGCGGAGCGGGGCGGCACCTTCACCACGTGTGACCCCTGCCCTGGGTGTGGTGGGTGCTGCCCCGCCCCGCCCCGCCGTGCCCCGCCCCGCTGCAGTGCTGTGATGTAATGTGATGTGACGTGACGGAGTGGTGCCGCGCGCCGGACCATTGCTAGGATAGGATACACGTGATACATTGTAGCTTTAAATCTAAGAATTCTAATACGTATTATTCGGGACGAGGCGGGCTACCTGCCTCGCCCCGCCTCCCCGCCCCGCCCCGCCCCGTCCCGCCAGGCCCAGCGGCTGCCGGAAGCAGCGACCCCCGCGCCTTGCAGGGCCGCCGCCGCCCCCTGGAGCCCAGTGTGCGGCGCCCTTGGCCTCGGTGCCTTGGGTGGGCTTGCACGTCGTAGCTAGGTGTAGGCGCATTACCCGCCGCTGTGAGCCGGTGCTTGTACCGCCGCGCTGCGCACCGCCGGCACTGCTTGGTAGGCTTGTTACGCTTCGTTATCACTTGGTAATTAATAGTTGTTTTGGCGGCGACGCGGCCCCACCCCCGCCCGCACACCTTTATACCTTTGGTGTTGTTGTAGTTATAATGATAATTACGCTGTTTATTGTTGGTAGCATTTAAGAAAGACTTTCCCTGAACACGATTCTGGGCTTCATGAAAGACAACACTTCCCGGCTCACCGGTGAGCCTTAGACATAGTCAGGTGACCACAGTCACCACGCCCCGCCTTGCCATGCATCCCTTCACGGGGCACGACCAACGCCCCGCGGCACCACACACGCCTGTCCGGCACACAGGGGCGCCGCACCTTTCCGCCGCAGTGATCCTGTGTCCCTCGAAACACACGTCAACCTTGTGTAAACACTGCAGTGTGAGGCGGAAGTGAGGCCACGCCCACGCCCAGGCCGCGTGAGGTCCAGCCTCAGCACCGGTGTCGCGGGGCCGCCGCAGGCACTCCTAACAGTTCCTGAGTGTGACCAACACTGTAGTTGCCTTTGCCAGTGCTGTAGAAACACCGGTAGTCATACTGCTAATGTAAGAACCTTCTCAAGCCTTTCCAACCCAACCCAACAGTGTAGCGAGCGTCGATACCCCTCCCACCCTGCCCCGCCACCCCCGCGGCACACACACACACACACACACACACACACACACACACACACACACACACACACACACACACACACACACACACACACACACACACACACAACACCACCACCACCACCGGGGTGCTGTGCGTCAAGGGGGGGTGGGGTGCGACGCCCCACCAGTTCGTTCACTAGACATTCATTTTTTGCTGTTTACGAAAAGTGTTACAAAACTCCTCCCTAAAGCATCCTTTTATAGGCAGCACCGGACACCCGCGGCGCCTTGTCCGCCCTGCTGCCCTGCTGCCCGGCAGGCTGGCAAGCTGACGGGCGGGGAAGGCGCCGCGGGTGTCCTCCGCGCGACAATCATCACCACCACAAGTGAGGGTGGACGCACGTGCGTCTGGCCCGTGTTGGTGACGCGCCGGCCGGCAACACACAGGCAACACACAGGCAGCACCGCCGCCGCCGCCGCCGCCGTGCCGGTGCTCGTGGACTTTAGCGTATCGTATCGTATCGTAGCGTGTGGTGGTTTGGTGTAGTGTTTAGTGTAAGAGTGTGAGGCAGCTTGACGCGCGGCGCGTGGCGTGTGAGGCGCCTCTGAATGTGATATTATAGTGTGATGTAGTGAAGTGATCTGAGATTGTGATACTTTTCTTAAGGAGCCGTTGGATGGTTACTCGTCAACACAACTTTTGTACTGTTGAAATTAAAAAGGCTAAGGAAGAACGACTGTGTTTTACTGTACGTGTGTGTGTGTGTGTGTGTGTGTGTGTGTGTGTGTGTGTGTGTGTGTGTGTGTGTGTGTGTGTGTGTGCTGGGTTTTATTAGAAACGAATGAAAGTTTGCACACACAGAGAGAGATAATAAGTATAATGAAATAGGTAATCTGGCACCACTACAACAGCAACACCCTCACGCCCATACCTTGAGGCGAGTACCGCTGCTATTACTATTATTATCATTATTATTATTATTACTATTACTATTATTATTATTATCATTATTATTATTAAGATAACGTGCACAGGTGATAAGTGTTGGCGAGGGAGGCAGGCAGGGGGAGAGGGTGGGCAGTGCTGCTATTTAACTAAGTATTCTGTATAACAAGACGTGACACTCATACTCAATGTTGTGTGTGTGTGTGTGTGTGTGTGTGTGTGTGTATGTGTGTGTGTGTGTGTGTGTGTGTGTGTGTGTGTGTGTGTGTGTGTGTGTGTGTGTGTGTGTGTGTGTGTGTGTGTGTGTGTGTAGGGGCACGGCTCACCAGTGACAAGTGTTGGTGTTTCAGGCGGCGGCGAGAGTATGGAGGATGGTGATCGTCCGTTCCTGTGTGGTGAGGACCTGCGTCACGACCCTCGCTACGACATGCTGCACCAGGACCAAAGGACGGAGGTGCGGGAGATGCGTGAGGTGCGCCACGAGCCTCCCCTCGACCTTCGGGAGGTGCGGCCCAGCGTCACGGAGCAGCAGCAGCGTCTGGAGGCGAGGCCGGAGGTGATGGCGGCGGGACCAGGGGAGCGTGTGGCTGCCTCGCCGCCGCTGCCGCCCAGCTCGCTGCCACACTCGTGCCAGCTGTGCGGGAAGCTGATCTCGTGCCGCCGCAACCTGTGGAAGCACATGGAGCGTGTCCACTTCAACAACCCGGCCGTCCGGTGCTCGCTGTGCGCCAAGATGTTCAAAAACAAGTACGCCCTCAAGGACCACCAGCGCATCTACCACGGCGGCCTCAGCGAGCCTCCGCCCCCGCCCCACTCCGCCTCACTGTTGTCCCGCATCCTGCAGGACCCGCGCCACGCCCAGCCTCCTCAGCCACACGACCCTCGACATCCGCCCCCAATGGAACTCCAGCAGCCGCCCCTCATGCCTCGCGAGTCCCACCTGCGGCGGCCCCTGGAGCCCCACGGCCAGCCGCTGGGGCGCCGCCACCACGAGGACGAGGATGTGGGCGGCACGTGTACGTACCCTGGCATGGGCATGGGCTCCATGATCACACAGTCGTTGGCGCCCAGCATGGTGGGCAGCCCGTCCTCCCTGGGGGCGCCGCGCTCAGAGTGGCCGACGCAGGACAACCCGCTGGCCTTGGTGAACCGCGCCTTCCTCTCGGAGCTGCACCAGCTGGTCACCAAAGCAGACTAGACGCCGCCCTGCCCTGCCCTGCCCTGCCCTGCCCTGCCCTGCCCTGCCCTGCCCTGCCCTGCCCATGCTAGTCCGCTGCCGGTCACCCCAGTGGCCGCCGCCTGTCTCGTGTCCGGCCGCTCTGCCCTGCCGCTGCGGTGACCGGTGCGCCCACCGCCGCCACCGCCGCCACCGACACGCCCTCGTCTACCGAGTGTCCGGAGCAGTAGCAGCAGCAGTAGCAACCGCAGCAGCAACCGCAGCAGCAACCGCAGCAGCAGCAGCAACAGCAGCAGCAGCAGTAGCAGCAGCAGCAGCAGCAGCAGCAGTAGCAGCAGCAGCAGCAACAACAGCAGCAGCAGCAGCAGCAGCAGCAGCAGCAGCAGCAGCAGCAGCAGCAGCAGTAGCAGCAGCAGTAGCAGCAGCAGGCGGGCCCAGGGGCCGCTGGGTTACCTTATCTCACTCTCGATAGCTTTAACCTCCTTGGGAGTCCCGCTGTTACCAAACGGGATCCGCGTCCTGTGTTTAGGGCGTGAGACACGGCAGTAGTCGTTACCATGATAGTCTCTCCAGTTGTGTGTTCAGCTCGCACCCGCAGCTACCCTGTACGTAGGCAGCCTAACACTGGATGCACACGCTTCCCTAACTCACTGACTCCACAGGAGGGGAGTGGGGGCATTGACCTGCTTCGGATCTTTCATTCCAGCGTCTTAACCTGTGATGTGAGCGTGATACCAGACACTTCAAGATTGGGGTTCGGATTAAATTTATAATATATTGGATTTACTATATATCTCAAGCAAATGCCCAAAATAGCGTTTATTGGCTGTGATAGAAATAATGTCGACCTCTGTATGGATGTGTTAGAGAAGCCTGTTGAGGATCCTACATGAAGATTCTGAATCAGTAATCAATGTGTCCTATGACTGCCTGAGCCGCGCCGCCCCGCTGCCCCAAGCTCCCGAGCAGCGGCCCCGCCTGTCCAACGCCTCACCCCAAGGCGTACTCACTCCTCACCCACTCCTCATCGTTAAGGGTTACACCTTTTGTATTCCAGATATAGTTCATCAGTATTTGCTCAGACGGCGGCTGTGGCGCCAACGCCCGCCGCCCGCCGCCCACCGTCCCGCCGCGGCCGCGCCCGTCGCCGCCGCCAGGACACGGTCTCCGCATGACACTTCATGCCATGCGTGTTCCTCAAGGCTCTTGATAGTGTGGCGGCGGCGGCGACGGCGGCGACGGTGGTGGTGGTGGTGGTAGCGGCCCCCGGGCGTCGCCTGCCAACGCCGCCGCCGCTGCCGCCGCCGCCGCCGCCGCCACTGTGCCCGAGAGCCGCACGACAAGAGCTGTGCCTTGCGCTTCTGTACTCATGAAACATTTCGCCCGCGCCGCGGCCCGACGCCCGACGCCAAGCCTTACGCCACTCTGTTTAGTAGCCGTCCAGGCCGCGGCGGGAGGGGGCGCTGCCCCCGCCTGCCGCGGCCTGGACGCCGCTTGTTACCTTAGGATCGGCCATCGTGGAGAGGAGCAGGTCCGGGGCGTGGAGGGATCACCTTGGGAGGGGCCGGGGGAGGCCGGCCAGGCAGGGGCAGCGCCGCGGGGCCGCAGCTCGGGAGCAGCGTGAGGCAGCACGTTTATACTCTCACCTTCGTGAAGGCTGTGTCTCCGTTTCTGTGATGTAATGAAGTGTGCTGTTGTAACGGTTATGCAGAGCTCTTTATATTTTTGATACTGTAGAGTATTTTGCGCAAGGTTCCTAGGTATAATTGATAATTTTCGCCAGCTGGGATCTAAGTGGAACCCGCGTGTGCCCGCTGTTGTCGGGCGCCGCTTGTGTTGAGGTGTTGAAGTGTAGGTGTGTGTGTAGTGAGTGTTGTTGTGGGCGTGTGAGGGTCACGCCGGCCACCCACTGGTTCCACTTGGGTCCTCGTCAAGATGCAAGTTGCTACGTCCAGAGCAATATGGTGTAGAGGGTGGAGCAGTTATTTGGCCGCAATGGTTCAAGAGTTAGTCCAACAACCAAATGCTTTTCATACTTAAAAGTGAACACTGACGCCCGTGTGTGTACCGTAGCGGTGAGGGCGTGGCCACAGGCGCCGAGTCACCAGCAGTGATAGCCTATATTTTGATATTTATGATGGCCAATTGGTGATATATTCTATTTTAATATTTATGGTTTGTGATATAGTGACTGAGCTTTAATACTGTGTATGTTATAATAATGGAAGGGTCGGAGATAATCATGAGATGTTGAAGATGATGATGATGATGATGATGATGATGATGATGTTAATGTTGATGTTGATGTTGTTGATGATAGCGAGTGATGAGTGATGGGTGTTGGCAGAGCGGAGTGTAAGTGTGCTTGTGCGTGTGCGTGTGTCCTGTAGTGTACATGTACATAGTGTTGTAGAGTAAGGCCGAGCACGCTTGTCCGAGGGAGTCATGGACCTGGTCTTTCATATAAGGTGTCTTGCGGGGCCTGAGCCGCGCCGAAGGGAGGCCACGCCCACGCCCACGCCCGCCCTGCCCACACCCACCCACCCACACACCACCCTTCTCCTCGGTACACTCTCTCGGTTCTCCATTAACTTTCAGGTTGAGAGTGTGAGGGGCGTGGCGTGGGGGGCGAGGGCGTGTGGTGTCCTGGTCGAGGCGTGGGTGTGACGCCCCCTTAGCGCCGTGGTCATGGAGGTGTTAGCCTTGAGTCACACTGTGGACCCACTGATGCTTGTTTACACAGTGCCTAGCCCTTAACCCTTAGCCCTTAGCCCTTAGCTCTTACCCCTTAACCGTTAGCCCTTGGCACTTGGGCGTGACGAGCACCACGCGACCCCGCCCCGCCCCGCCCCGCCCCGCTCACTGTCATCACATCACACACACCACAGTTCACCGTACTTCACCTCAACACAAAGGCACACACACCACCACCACATACCACCAAACCACCACACACACACACCACCACACTGTACCTCGCAGCACACCACTCACTGTCCTCTGCAGCTCAACACACACACACACACACACACGCACACACACGCACACACACACACACACACACACACACACACACACACACACACACACACACACACACACACACACACACACACACACACCCTGTAGCACACTGCCGCGCCGCACCACACTGCCACGCTGTACCACACCGGCACTGTACCACCACCCTTGGCCCGCCCGTGACCCAGTGCACCAGCAGCCCTCCAGCTCACCGCCGCCCGCAGGCCACGTGCTGCTGGGAACATGTTGTTGAAAGTAACTGTGACCTACGTATCCGTTGTTGATGTACACACACACACACACACACACACACACACACACACACACACACACACACACACACACACACACACACACACACACACGGGCCGTCGTCGGCTTGGTAACATTCTTGCTTCAGTAACACGAAAAGGAAAATGTTGAAGTATTTTCTGAAGTAAAGCTTGACTTGTGTCAACTGTTGTTTAGATGTTAATTGTAAAGTATATTTTATAGTTCCACTTTGGGACGCAGCCCCCCCAGGGGAGCGTCAAGGGTGGCGCCGCCCCGTCACGCCCCGCCCTGTCACGCCCTGCCCAGCCACGCCCTGCCCAGCCACGCCCCATGATGCCCCGTACCCCTGGTAGGGGTGGCGCAGCGCCCTTTCACCGCGCCGCCACTGCCCCGCAGGCAGGGGCTGCGGCTCTTGACCGGGGTTGCCGCCTTTCACTGCCACCCACAGGCCCAGCGGGGCGGGGCGGGGCGGGGTGCCGGGGCTGCCTAGCGTCGTTCATCCCCACAACACTGTGGTCCTGTACCGGTGTCCCCGGGTGTGAGGGCGGGGTAGGGGCGTGGCGGGGTGGGCGGCCACACCCACGCCTCAATGTGCACTACTGCCAAAGATAGTGAAGCATTGTAGTAATTTGTAATACTCTAATAAGCTTCTTTTTTTTCGTCCACGCGGGGCGGGGCGGGGCGGGGCGGGGCGGCCACAGTCCAGCGCGAGCAGCCGCCGCCCAGCGCGCCCTGCCCCGCTCCGTCCCGCCCCGCCCTCCGTGCACTGAGCACCGCGCCGCCGCCGCCGCCGCCAGGGCCGGACCCTCCCCGTGCCCGGTGCGTGCGGCGTGTGGCGTGCGGTCGCCCGTTACTGTTCAGCTTGACACACTAGAGGTTCACAATGCCAAAGTAGGTAACTAAGCTTTCCGACGCCTCACCTCACCTCACCTCACCTCACCTGAGCCGTGACATGACCACGTCACACACCACCTGGTGACAACAACAAAGTAAAAACGTCGTTAGTTTAAAGGTTGAAACAAGTCTGTATTTTGATGTACATAATGCGATGCAGCTGTACTGTACAGTGTGTGTGTGTGTGTGTGTGTGTGTGTGTGTCTGTGTGTGTGTGTGTGTGTGTGTGTGTGTGTGTGTGTGTGTGTGTGTGTGTGTGTGTGGCTGGCTCACCCCGACACTACAACACCCCGACCACACCACCACAACACCACACCATCACACCACACAACCACTCTAGACCACCGCTCCACACATGACCACTCCACACGTGACATAGTGACCGCGGCGTGGCATGGGCCAGGCGGCCTGAGTCTCCGGCCGTCCAACAGTCCCTGTACTAAGGTGACGGAGAAGGCACGACTCACTCACTGACTCAACAGTAATGACTCACTGCCACACTCACTCATACTCTCATACACTCACCCACTCACCCACTCACTGATT
>JAXIVD010002348.1:40000-61884 GCA_036785275.1 Cancer borealis | reverse complement strand
TTTTACACCTATCTATCTTTTTGTTTAATATTTTTCTTTCCCTTTTTTGGTTCATTGCGCATTTCTGACAAACACATTTATTTTCCTTCTCTTTTTCCGATCTTTTTTTGGTTCCTGACTTTCCCAAAATGTGTTGTAGCGTCACGCCTCTTCCCTCACATGACATTTTTAACACGTCGTTGGATCTGCAAAACGGTATATTCCCCTCATTTTGATACGTTGGACTGATTCTCTCTTTCTCTCTCTCTCTCTCTCTCTCTCTCTCTCTCTCTCTCTCTCTCTCTCTCTCTCTCTCTCTCTCTCTCTCTCTCTCTCTCTCAAACACCCAAACAACCAGCCTTTACTCGTTCTTAATACCTTTAAACTCTCTTTCTCATTTTTCAAAAATATGAGAAGGAATTCAATTAATTTTACTATATATTTGTTTTTAATCCGTGTCTTCCTTTTCTTTTTTCTCTTCTCCTCCTCCTTCTCCTGGCCAGGGATGTGCTGTGAAATATGTGTCAACGAAGACGGAGACTAAGGTAAGTGAAAGAGAGAGAGAGAGAGAGAGAGAGAGAGAGAGGAGAGAGAGAGAGAGAGAGAGAGAGAGAGAGAGAGAGAGAGAGAGAGAGAGAGAGAGAGAGTGTGTGTGTGTGTGTGTGTGTGTGTGTGTGTGTGTGTGTGTGTGTGTGTGTGTGTGTAGAAAAGTAATGTATATATTTTTTTTTCACAAATCAGTCAGTCAGTCAGCCAATTAAAGTTTTCCAAAGCCATACCTTTAGAAGTACATAGATTATATAGTTATTTACTTGTAGCAGTAGTAGTAGTAGTAGTTATAAAATTAGTACGTAGTAATAGTAGTAGCAGTAATAGTAGTAGTAGTAGCAGCAATAGTAATAGCAGTACAATAACAGTAATAGTTATAATATTGATAATGATGTGATCATTGTTTGTGTTATGTATTTGCTAATTTTTATATGTATTTCACCCAATCTCTCTTTCTCTCTCTCCAGACGGAAACGAAGACAGAAACTAAAACAGTCCACAAGAAATACGGACATTATGGAGGTTTGTGTTTCCTCTTCCTCCTCCTTCACATTTTTAAGTAAAACCATAAAACCATAGAAAAATTCACTACATTAATGTAGTTTTTAAAAAATATTGATTTTAATTAAAAAAAAAAGAATATACAATAACTACAATATCAACTTTACTTTGTATTAAAATTTTCAACCATATTCTGTTAATTAATCTTATACTCACACTCCCATTCTTCTACTTCTTCCTTCTCTTCCAGGTTACCATGGTTAGTCCAGCCAGGTTTTCCAGGTCTTCCAGCACTACACTCCAGGATATGCCTAAACTAACCTAACCTAACGTAATCTAATGTAACCTCAACTAACCTAACGTAACCTCACTTAAACTTAACTAACCTAAACTAACCCAGCCTTCTGCTACCTATACCTACATCCACTTTTCTAACTGTTCTCGCCTTGTCATCTGATAGGAGTAATGGTTTCGTAATAATTGTAGTATAATCATAATTTTAATTGTATGCAAACTACATCTTGTACCTGTCTAGTTGTAAATATATGTATTGTATTTGCTTTTTTTTCTATGGATGTAAGGTTTTTAAAAAGATATAGTGCATTATTTTTTTGTAGTAGTAAATGTCAAAAAAATGTTGTTTATTTTTTATTACGATTATTTTTTTGGGTTCGTAAGAAGACGTGTTTGTATGTATGCGTGTTTGTGTAGTTGTGTTTGTTTGTAGTTCTTGTAGTTTGCTTGTAGGCGGAGAGTTGGTTGGTCTGATGGAACACTAAAATACTGTAGATGACTAAAAAGATATACAAGAAAATTAAATCACTAATGAGTGCATCAAAATAACACGTGTTTTTGTTCATCTTTGCTTCCTACATGTCTTTTTCTTTATTATTTTTTTTATTGTATTCTCCTATTCCTGTATTCTTCTCATTTACATTAGTCACTGTTTTCACAAAGCTCACATATCACTGCATTACTTTATTATTGGATTTAAACAAATAGTGGTTGGAATATCACAGTTACTCTCCATCGCTGAGTGGTTGCAGAGAACACGCGCGGGGCTGTGTGAGGGGAGAGTGAGGTCTGGCCAGCGAGGGGAAGGTGAGGGTGAGGGGTGAGGAGTGAGGGTGAGGGGTGAGTCACCTTACGTTCGATAAGCTTGTCACTCTTGACTGTACATTACACACACACACACAACTCCCTCACCCTCCCCCCCTCCATGCTTCACTTCCTCAGCTGACCTCCCCTCCCTCCCCCAACCCTTTCTTGACACGAGACTTAGTGAAGGTACACACACACACACACACACACACACACACACACACACACACACACACGCACACACACACACACACACACACAAACCCATTATGTTGAAGGAAAGGGAAATTGAAGGGAGAGGGGAAGGGAGAAACAGAGAGAGTAGGAAGGGAGGGAAGGAGGGGAGGAAAAGAAGGGAGGGAAGGAGGGGATATCTGTTTAGTCTGTCACGTGAGGCAGTAACAGTAACAGCAGGTAAGAGGTAGCGCTGTATTTAGTAGTAGTAGTAGTAGTAATAATAGTAATAGAAGTAGTAGTAGTAATAATAGAAGTAGTAGTAGTGGTAGTAATAGTAGTAGTAATAGTAGTGGTAGTAGTAGTAGTAGTAGTAATAGTAGTAGTAGTAGTAGTAGTAGTAGTAGTAGTAGTAGTAGTAGTCATAATAACAAAAGTATAGATTTAAAAGTAAAATAATAAATACTCGTCTGACAGCACCACCACCACCACCACCATGTCAACCAACACCACCACCACTACGACCACCACCACCACCACCACCGCCGCCGCCACCGCCCTTCCTTCCTGGATCTTGGAGGAGAGGGAGGCTGCCAGGATCGCACATCGTCGTCGTCTCCTTCAGCAGCGAGCCCACAGAATACACAATATACCGCGATCCACTTCCATCGCGGTAAGTGGAGTTCGATCAAAGTTTGGTTATTTTTAAGTCTGATCTTGAAGTTTTGAAAGTGTGAGTGACTGCAAGCCGTTCCAATCCATTAAAGTGTAGCCCCTAGTGTAAGTAGAGTGCAATGAGGGTGTAATGTAGTGTTAGTTTATAAAGGTGATTCAATAATATCCCAGAATTAGGTAGCTAAGACCATATAGTTCTGCTAGGGTTAACGAGAGAGCGCTGTCCCTCTCACCAAGCAGCTGCCGTAAACCAGGATCGAACCCGCAACCTTTATGCAAGTATGAGTATGAGTAGTGACGTGCCTTCTGCTGCAGGTGGACGTGGAGGGCCTCAGACAACAGGTGGAGGCTCGTCAGCGGGAGTCGGAGGAGCGTCAGCGGGAAGAGGAAAACTTTATGCGTTTGGCAGCCACACAAGACCGCGCCGCACTTCTGATCCAGCACCGTGAAAATAAGGTGATTACATCCACGACTGAAAATATTGATACAGGTATATTTATCCTACTTATTATACCTTTTTTTTCTAATGATTTGTGTCTTCAGGCGGGGGAGGCGAAGCGGAGTGAGCTGGTCAAGTTTTGGCGGGAAGAGCAGAGGCCCGAGAGGAGGCGGGAAGCAGACCTGGAGGACCACCAACACCTCACCTCAGCCTTGTACCAACTCAGGTGTGGCAAAGACCCAGCAGGTGTCTCTCTCTCTCTCTCTCTCTCTTTCTCTCTCTCTCTCTTTCTCTCTCTCTCTCTCTCTCTCTCTCTCTCTCTCTCTCTCTCTCTCTCTCTCTCTCTCTCTCTCTCTCTCTCTCTCTCTCTCTCTCTCTTTATGAAAAATAGATAGATGCATTGAAAGTTAGATCCATATATATATATATATATATATATATATATATATATATATATATATATATATATATATATATATATATATATATATATATATATATATATATATATATATATATATATATAGATAGATAGATATAGATATAGATAGATACTTAACAAGGCAATTCAAGTCGTTCAATCATCACTGACTCGTTCTCCTTCCTACCTTCCCTCCACAGCTTCGAGGGGGAGGACCTAGGGCGGGAGGCTCGAGTGAAGGCGCAGAAGGAACAGACGAAGGACTGGCTGGAGGAACAAAAACAAGATCAGCGATACCGTGACCAGCTGGAGAAGGAGGAGGAGAGGTGAGAGAGGTAAAACAGTATGTATTAGAGAGATAGCGATGAAAGGAGTGATGATATTTAGTTTAATTCTTCCTTTTTTTCCATGTTATGTCAGGCGAAAGCAGTTGCAGTGTATGGAAGCGGAGGAACGGGCGAGGCAGCTGGCACAGGCGGAGGAAGACTGTCGCCGTGCGGAACACTTAGCAATACAACGTTATAATCAAGCACTGGTGATTACTACTACTACTACTATCATTTTATAACCCTTTCCTCTCTAATACGATAAAATAACAATAACAGCAATGATAATGATGACGTTAATGTGGTTGTTCCCTTAGAGCCGGGAGAGGGAGGCAGCGCAATGGGAGGAAAAACGTGCGCATCGTGAAGCGGAAGATCGGGAAGTGCGCAACGCAATCTTCGGGTCTTTCCTGACTGAACAGCCTACCGTGGCGCGCAGCTCATTAGGACCACACCGCATCATTCCACACAGGTAGATTAAATTAGATTGTAGACAGGTGACAGGTAGTGACAGGTAATTAACAGGTAGGGAAGTGAAGTGTAGTTATGTCTTGAGTGAAGGTAAGAGTTAGTGAAGTGTTAGCAATTAACAACCATGATTGAAACAGGTAATACACACACTAATTACAGGTGGAAGGGCATGAGTGAAGGTGAAAAGCGACGCATTTTGGACATTAGGGAACAACAGGTGAATGAAAAGAAGGTGAGTTGATTCCTATTATAAATCTTACTTGCATATTCTTACTTCTCATTATTTATTCCTTCTAATTCATCATTTACATATAATTGATTGATACTAAAATAATATAATGATATATTTTGGAAGCCACGACATCCTACCAAAACAGAAAAAAGGAGGAGGAAGAGGGAGCAAAAGGAGTACAGGTGAAATGAATGTATCCTTTTTCTCCCATTAGCGGCGGGATGAGGAGGAGAGGAGACAGGAGACAGCGTGGGCAGCGATGGCTAAACAGACAGACAAAGCAGCTCTTCTGGCGATATATAAGGCAGAAACCAATGCAAAGTAAGTCACGTATTGCAACCTAACGTAATCTAACGCTGTAGGGAACCGGCAGTTACAAATGGGTTTTTAGTGCGTTTTTATTGCCCGTGGCCGGTTTTCCAATAGAAGATAAGGTTAAATTATGATTCTGTTTGCATTAGATAACATTTACTCTACCTTAAAGACCACCTAGTTTGCACTCTAGAGTCTGTGTGGTCTGATTTTCTATGCAATTCTGTCTCCAGGCATCGTGAGCAGAGCCTTGCAGCCACCAACACTCATCTAGTGAAGCAGCAGCAACACAAACAGACAGCCGCCGCCTCGCCCTCACCTCACCTTCCTACACAAGACTTCTACGGCAAATTTGGCGTCCATCCGCGATAGATTGATTATTTTCATCTATTTCAGTTATCTCATCGTTCCCCGACTTTATATTTGTTTTCTATTATTTTTTCTAAGTTAATATATTGTTGACTTTTCTTTTATCACCTCTTCTCGCTCTTAAAATACGGAATCATTCCGTATTGAAGAGTGAAATGTTGCGTTCCGTTTTGAACCAATACGGAAAGCCTTTTGTTCCGTATTTGGCTGTATGAATTGTCAAGCAAATGAAATCATGAATTCAAAATCATCGTGACCAAATATTGAGTCAATTATATAACCAGTTCACAAAAATATGAATGTGTTATGGGTCGTCGTGCGATACAGGAACAGTAGGCTACGCGTCGTGTCGTCTCTACTTCCAACATTGCAAAAGCAGATTTTCAGGCGTTCCTCAGCACTGTCATCACATTTGTAGAGAAGTGGTTTAATTTTCCAGACGACTATTGGCTGTCCTCTTTCTATCCCATCTCACTAAAAACGGAGATAGTTTTTTTTCTTCTGATGTACAGGAAGTAGCAGAGAAGGTGAATATGCAGAGCACTCAGCAGACACAACATAAACATGGATGAGTTGTATGTTGAGTTGACAACCATTAATGTAACTGTGGGAACACTGAGCAAACAAGAGGACTGCAATTAAGTTTAAAGACTCAGCTGCCAAGTGGATGCCTGTCTCCCACACCCGTGATCTCCCCAACATGGTGTCTGTCGTCTCTTATATATTGAGTGTACTATGATCTACCATCCTCAATTGGATACGTGGAAAGAATATTCTCAATCATGCAGAGTAAGTGGAGTGACACTAGGGACAGGTGCTGCGTTCAACTCATTAAATGTCAACTGATTATTGCTCTAAATTTTAAAGAGCTGTGCTGAATTTCTCACATTAGGAAAGATAAGACGCTTCTTGCTGCAGCAAGAAGCAACACTAAGTATACAGGGAAAAATATATAAATAATGGCTAATATCCATGATATATCCGTATTCCAGGTACTACGGTTTTCTCCAAATTCTTCTTATTTTTTTTTTTAGGGAAATAATTTTTCAGTGTCACGTTATTTATAAATTATAGAGACATGTAACTTCGATAATATATGACTGACAACTCAACTGATCAATGTGTTTTGAAATATATCCTCACATTTAGTCCAGACCACCTTGAATTCCTTCTAATGCAGGATAGGGGCCTACTTGTGAAAGAACTTCTCTTCAAGCCCCGCTGATAGATGGGCTCTATCCATGTGCACACTCCACTCGCCATCATTGTTCAAACTTAACTCACTACGTTCAGTATCTTTTTGAGATGGAGGTGGCAGCCTTACAGTGAGTAACCTGTATATGATGTGTACACTTGAGCCTCACAGTAACCTGTTTGTGTTATGTACAATAGGTGCACAGCTGGGTGAACTGTGCACCGATTAAGGGACAGGTGGTCACCGTAGGTTATTGTGAGGCTCAAGTGTACACGGCACAGACAGGTTACTGACTGTTATTTGACGTCAGCAACAGAAAGGTGCGTGCCAAGTGACAGGTGCACTGTGTGTGTGTGTTCCCTCTTCGGAATTAAAACAATATGCTGTATTTTTTTCGTAGAATCTCATAATGAAAGTAACGAAATACACAATTAATAACGTGAATCAACTATATTTTATTTTAGACAGTTATGTTGTCAGTTCGAACACAAAAACATGCCACTAAACACACTACATCATATCAACATAATTGGTAATAAAATACTATACCTATCTAATAAAAAAAACTCAACACATAATCCTGATAGTCTCTGCCTTTCAACCATATCGCATAAATTGACTTCAAATACTACCTAGTTAAGCCGAGGTCCAAGCCAGTAGTTGAACCTTACATGGCAGTGTAAGTTGTCGGCCTACTGGACTTATTTTAACTCCTTTTTTCACCATTGCGGCGTGACAGGCGAGGCTCAGAGGACAGAGTAGAGGACCAGTGTTTGAAGGGGCCCTACAGCCAGCCTGAACAAAGGGCAAAGGCCTAGAATGAGAGGAATGAGAAGTTGAGTTGTCGGTGAATGACAGATTGTAGGTGAGTTGGCTTCTATCTACCTCCCCTCTCCCTCCATTGTTCCTTATCTCATTATTTCCTCACATCAATAATATATCACACATTCCTCTGTCAACCATGTGTGTCGAACTTGATTTTTTTTCCTTAGTTTTCCTTGTCCTATTTAATCTTATCCCGATCTCACTATCCATACACCCATCTATATCCATTGTTTATCTTTCCTATTCTTTCATTACTCCTCTTATTCTCACTTTATCTCCCTCCTCCTCTTTCTCCCTTGGACGAGTTTGTAGTTACTGTGTGCTGCAACTTCTTATTTCCTTCTATTTATCCTGTGGCATTAATTTTTCCCATTTCCTTCCTCCTCTATCTAACCTAACCCACAGCTAATGTCAGGTGACCATTAACCCTTAACTCACAGGTGAACATGTACCCAGTTTGGCACACAGATTACAATGCATCTTGATAGCCATGTGCAGGTAAGGTGATCCCATAACCAGAATACTACAAGAAATGAAGGTAAATTTACAGTGTTGCACACGTCTGAGCCCCGCCACGTATTACTTGGTTCAGACTTTTTATGGCTTTATTCTTACCTAACTTAACCTAGTCATAACATAACCGTAACATAACCTAACAACCTTAACCTAACCATAACTCAATCTAACTTAACCAACATAACTTCAAAGACGTTTTGCGAGGTAAATAATGGTTTCCGCCGCCTGAAACCTTCACAGATGTGTTGAGTACACTATGTATAGTATGTAGGAAAGGAGAAAAAAAAGAAAGGGGTGGAGTAGTGATTGTTTAGTTTTACCATTAATTTTTTCTAAGTTGACCTAATCTAATCGAATTATATCAAACATAATTTAGCTAAACCAAACCAAATTTAACCTAACGGTGGGGGTCCGTCCCCCTTCAGTCAGTTATTGAACATGATTGATATCTCGGGAACGAGGGATTTCCGGCGGCAAAGCAACACAACAGTAACACACAGGTGTCCTTCACAGTGAGTCGGGTGTAACACTGGAATATACTGAATGGACATTATTAAGAACAAAATGTGCATAGTTTTGGTTCCTGAATCTTAAATCTAGATGTCTTATGTGTAGAATTAAAATCCTCATAACTTGCTACTTAGAATAATGATACTATACTATTTTTGTAACTTAGATTTGGTTGAGTGGCTTTTAGCAAGTCGAAATTACACAAAACATCATCACCTTCATCATCATCATCATCATCATTGCTCCTTCCATGTATACTGCTGCAGGGAATAGAAAGACACACGTCCTACACTACCTGGGGTGACACAATCTACTTGAACCCTTGTGGCCATACATGAATCCATTACATTTACCTGTGCTTTTTCTCTTAAACAAGAATGTATATAAAGGCAACCATGAGTGGCAAGCAATATAGTTGACAGGTATCTTAAGGCTTTGTTGTCCTGACTCAGCCAACACAAAGGTGGAATGTTTCACCAAGTGAGTCACAACATGATGGTCCAAGCAGGGTTTAGTGCCATTTGTTTCCCACTCATTTGTTTCCCACTGTCACTCAGATCTGCAGCAGAGGGTTGGTGGGTTAGGGTGTGGATGTTTCCCTCCCTTGTGGAACATCAGCTCTGTGCGGTTGGCTCCACATCAGTTTCTTAAGTGTTTTAAATGCTAACTATTACATTCATCATTTTAAAATATGCCATGATAACTCCATGGCACAATATCCCACGTACATCAAAACAAATCACAGTGCACATTGAAAATCAGTCAATTTAACAATAAAATAGAAAACTAATATTTTTATCCTCAAGTGCTGGAAAAAAAGATTGAAAGAAATGGAAAAGGTAAAAATTCCTGTTATCCTAACTATCCTTACAAGTAATAGACATGCAAATAAAAGAAAAAAATTAGAGGTATCAAAATACGAGATGTCTTTTCCTCCTCCAGGTGCAGGAGAAGAAACTTGGCGAGACGATGGACGTGAGTGAGGTGATCAAGAGGGTGAAGCGGGGCCTGGACGGCTACATATCGTGAGTTGTGACATTAATATCTGTCCTCTCTTTAGTCTTGTTGTTTGCATTTATTATCACTTTCTTTCCTCGTACATCTATTCCTCTTCTATATTGTGTTCTCATTTTTTCTCTTCTTTGTGAAAATATTGGAGTTATACCTCATAGATTAATGTTCTTTCCTCATCTCTTCTTGAATGTGTTAATGTGTATATTCTAACTTGATAGATACATTTTATATTAGAATTACTCATATCTGTGTGTGTGTGTGTGTGTTGCAGGTACCGTAAGCTAGTGTTGGCGGTGCTGGTGTTGCTAGTGGTGTTGCTGTACTGTGGGCCGTCTATCTTCCGGCTGGTGCTGCACACTCGACCTTCAGGACTGGGTGAGGGTGAGTAGTGGAGGCTGGATGGATGATGGATGAGTCTAGTGATTGAATGGCTGACTAGATGAATAGATAGATTGTGATTTTTTGACTAGTTAGAATGGATGGATGATTGATTGGTTGGCTGGATGAGTAGATGGATGACTGATTGGTTGGATGGATTGATGGTTGATTAGCTGACTGGATGGATGAGTGGATACATGGTTGAGTGGTTGGATAGCTGGATGAGTGGATGAATGACTGATTACTTGTCTGAATAGGTAAATGGATGGATGGTTAAATGACTGAATGGATGGTGAATTGAATGTTTTCCTGTGCATTATAACCACCAAGCACTCCACCTCACACAAAGTTTTCCAGTTCCCTGACACAGTTGGTAAATATTCATCACCATACATACAAAATCTTGCCTCTCTCTCCCTTCACTTACCCTTGCCCTTTACCCATACCCACAGATGCAGCCAGCAGAAGCCTCACCATGCGTCTGGACAGGTTCTGGCAAGGGGCACAAGATCAAGACGTCCATATAATACACTCGCCCAGCCTGCCGGAGGAGAAGCCTTACACTCCTTATGTAGGCAACGGTGTGCTGGGCGTCACCCTTGATCACGACAGTCCTATATATATCAGGAGTGGCCGAACGCTGTCCCTTCCCGTCCACTTCCGGCCCATTGCTCTTGTGTCTCTAGATGGTGAGTGGAGCTGTGGTTTATCCAGGTGTCTATAATCAAGAAAATAAAAACCAGAAAGAGTTGGTCAAGGCATTTTAGTGATGTAGTTGTCTTGTTACTCTTCTCAAAAGTAATCCCCGGTATCCTGATGCACACTTTGTCTTTACATTCCCAGGGCAGGAGGTGCGTGAGGCCCTGGTGACCGAGTACAAGACAGGTATAGTGCATCGGATACAGTCTTGGCAGCAGCCTGATGGGGCGGCACTGGACGTGGTGTACCAAACCTATGCCCACCGATCTTTGCCCTCCTTACTCCTACAGGATATCAAGGTGAGGCTGTGGCTGTTGATGAGGTTGTAGCAAATGTTTACCACCTCCTCCCTCCTTCCTTCCGCCTTGGTGCCTCTCCACTCCTTCATTTGTCTCACCATTCCTCAGGTGGTGAATCCCAGTGATCATGATGCCTTGGTGGAAGTGGAACAGATGGGACTCGGAGACTGGCCTTCCGCCTCCACCGACACCATTAAGTGAGTCAGACTGTACATTCTCTCTCTCTCTCTTCCCCTCTCTCATTGTTGAAATAATGACTCAAACCTATATAAGAAATAGCCTGTAATTTGAATTTTCTAAGACGTGCCAAGTATTTGTTTATTTGGTAAGTGAAGAGTGAATCATAATATTTCTTATGACACAACTACCTAATTTTTTTTCATCAAGGTAATTTTTTTCCACATTACACCCTTCATCCTACATTCCATCATTTCAATAACTGTCCTCCTCCTCCTCCTCCTCCTCCTCCTCCTCCTCCTCCTCCTCCTCCTCCTCCTCCTCCTCCTCCTCCTCCTCCTCCTCCTCCTCCTCCTCCAGGCTGCAACACGGGGAGGGTGAGCACCAGTACACAGTGGTGACAGGGGCAGTCAACTTACCCAAGACAAACAAGGTCATCGCAGTGGCCATTGTGACCCTTCATGTGCCGTCCAGTCTTCAGGTGTGTGTGTGTGTGTGTGTGTGTGAGAGGGAGAGAGAGATAACAAAAAATTTAATGATATGCAAATACATTAACACCCCATAAAAATAACCATACTTTCAACCCTTTCTCACCTCCACATGACCTTTGACCCATCGTGACCCCGTCCTCCTCATTACAGGTCAAGTCACGGATGTCCACCACCCTCCACCTTGTCACCTCCATCAATTACACTGACCCCATCCCAAGCAAGTCTTACCAGGCATCCAAGGAACAGGTCACGCAGAATGCACTTGCGGTAAGCTGTATGTATATATGTGTGTGTGTGTGTGTGTGTGTCTGTGTCTCTCTCTCTCTCTCACACATCCTCACTACCCTCAGGTACTCAAAACGACGGTGACAGGCAACATTCGGCGCCTGCGAGAGGACCACTCCAAGGTGTGGCGGGAACTGTGGTCGTCAGGGTTCAGCATCAGTCACTCCAAAGCCGAGAACGCACTCAATGGAGACCTAATCAATGCCACCATTTACCGGGTTCTGTCCCAGGTGGGTATGGGTATGGGAGGGTGCGTAGTATTAGGTTGGATGTTGTGAATATAGTTAGTTCAAAGTTAGCTTACATTTTCTTTGTAAGCTTCGAAGTTTTTATTGAAAGAGATAATTTTATGATCGCTGGTGCTGAATTCATTGCCTGTTTTAACGTTACTTACTAGACTGTTGATTGTTAGAAATAAAAGATCTAGTATTTTGTCACCTTTCATGGGGGAGGGAGAAGGTATAAGAGTATTGTCAGATGGGTGATATATAGAGCAAGAGAAGTAACAGTAACAAGGGTATAGTGCAATGTGTATAAGGTTATCAAGGTGTGTGTGTCCCTCCCTCCCTCCCTCCCTCCCTCCCTCCCTTCCTCCCTCCCTCCCTCAGGCCCCAGCACCACTCTACCACGTGTCCACCAGCGAGGAACAAAGAAACTCCATCCTGAGAGACATAGCCTATGCCGAGGGATGCTATGGAGGACACCAAACCCTGTGAGTGTGTGTGTGTGTGTTTGTATTTACCTAGTTGTAGTATGCAGGATCTTAGCTACACTTCTGTGGTCCTGTCTTCGTGTTTTATTTGACCAATATTAAGGCATATTCCTCCCATTCTTGCCACTGCCATTCACTCACCATGTCCTGTATGCTCACCTGTCTCTCCTCTCCCTCCCAGGCAAGCGGAGAAGCTGTGGTCACTCCTGGACAGCATCGATGACATCAACAATGTGGTGGGACTGTGGATGGTCACACTCGAGAAACAGGTGACTCATACACTCAACTTGACTCATACTTAATGATAATCACCACCGTCACCTTTCTTCATCTTCATTTTCATCTTTATCGTCTTCATTGACGTCAACATCATCATCATCATCTTCTTGTTGAATTAATTTTCTCCTATTTTTCTCCTATTGTATGAAAAATAAAAAAGAAAGTTAATAGCTGTATTTTACTTTGTCTCAAGAAAATTCTATCAATATAATAGTCATCATTTCAGAGTTAAAGACAGGTGTGTGTGTGTGTGTGTGTGTGCCAGTGCCTTATGTTCATGGTTGTCCCACAGGGTTGTCATCAGCTGGTGCGTGCGGGGGCTAACGGCATCATGCAGGCCATGATTCTCAGCTTTGGTGGGCTGCGCTTCAAGAACCAACACCTGGAGTTCACCACACACCCCAAGGACCTGCACCGGGACTACTACTTCAGGTGAGTGGCGGTGAGGGTGATGGTGGTGGTGGTGGTGGTGGTACAATGTATATTTGTATCCAGGTTTTTATGCTACTTTATTTATCATTTTTTCGTTTTTTATTTAATTTTCGTTTTTTTTTCTGATTGATTGATAATTATTAATTGTCCAAAATATCATTGTTTTTCTTTGCTTTGTTTTATTCCCTAATTGTTACTGGTGCTGCCTTTACTATTACAGTGAGTTATGGTGATCTCTTACCATTGCCATGTCACTACCACCTTTAATCACCATCCCTGCCATCATCATCATCATCATCATTGGTGTCATCATTTTTAACATCATTGTCATCATTAATGGCCATCCATAACCAGCACTAGCCACCATCCTCACTCATATCATCATCATCATCATCATCATCATCATCATCATCATCAGTGTCTTGTGTTGCCAGACGTGTGAGTTATGGCAACGCAACACACCTCAACCTGTCCGTGGTGGTACAGGAGGAGGACTACAAGGCTGTTATACACGCTGCACTCGACCGCTCAGACCGCAACTACTACGCCTGTGATGCCGGCTGTCTGGATCCTCCTGTCGAGCTCAAGTACGCACACACACACACGCACACACACACACACACACATGCACACGCTCATACTTTCAGTTTTATGGTTTTATGGTTGAGTACTTTTAGCCTTTATTAATCGTGTGTATGTAAATGTATTCATCTTTTTTTTCTGTTTTTTATCTGTGGTTTATTTATTCCTTTTTTCCATCATAATTTTGTGTTGTGTTGTTGTCATTAATCTTTTTTATTTTCTTCATCTCCGTCTTTTTATAATTGTAGGAGTCCAACTTATATGAATAACTATTTTATTTATTTTTTTTTTTTTTCTTTACTTTCTTCCTCCATTTACTTAACTTATCCTCCCCTCGTCCTCCCTCACTCCTCTGACCTATCCTTTCCTCCCTCTCCCTGACCTATTCACCTCTCCCTCTATGACCTACACTTCCTTTGCTTCCCTCCTCTGACCTATTATTCCCTTACCCCTTACCCCTTACCCTCATTCTTCTGACCTGCCTCTACCTCTTCCTTCTCCCTCCTCACAGGCCAGAGCGCCAGACCTTCCCAGTGAAGCTGACCTATCCCCTCACGGCTCTCCTGTACATCACTTCAGACCGCGCACACATGGAGGAACTCAAGCACACCATTCATGTACACGAGATTGCCCTGGGTATGTAGATATGTTTGTTTTTATTTTCATGTATTTGTATTTATTTAGTTGTAGTATACAGGGCCTGAGCTACACTCGTATGGTCCTGTCTACGTATCTATATTCTCTCTCTCTCAACCAATTGCACTTTCAACCCTTTTTTTCTTCCCTACACACACCCCTTCTCGTATTACTTATCCTCACTCCACCTCCACACAGCGCCGGCCCACGAACACCACGTCATTGCCATGCATCGCCACGGCCACAAGTGGGGAGGGTTGCCCACGATATTCTGGCTCACCATCATTGCTCTCATCGTCATCTTCCACCTGTTTCTCATCAAGCTGGTCATCAACGAGTACTGTGGAGGCGGGGATATTAAAATGAGATACAGGTGAGAGTGTGTGTGTGTAGTAGTAGTAGTATTAATAGTAATAGAAGTAGTAGTAGTAGTAGTAGCACATCCCAACTTTAACAAATATTATTCTAAATGTACATGAAATTCAAAATAACATGCACTTCAATCCCGAGGAAACGATCTCTTTCAATGGTTTTATTAATTTCTTATGCTTGATTAATATTTAGATTGTTATTTGAATTCCTGCTTCCAAATTTGTCACTGGGCATTAAAACAGTTATGTAGAGTTTTTTATTTTTCATTATTAGTATATTTAGATATGAACAACAAAGCATTCTACAGTTTCTATCGAATGCTGAATTTTATATGCATTTATGGTCATATTTGAATAAATGAATAATGAAATGTAAGGAACTACATCACTGCTTCCTTAGCCAGTGACACAAATTTGGTCCGTCAGAGTTTGTACTAGATGGATGGTGTTGTTGGAAGCAGGAATAATGCAAAGACTCACATTTCTTACGTTTACTTGGAGCACATCCCTGGTGTAAATTAAGCACCTGCTGTGTTGTGTGCCATCAGGGAGGACATGACCTTTATACTGGCTACCCTTTCTTGAAATGACAACCTATTCTCTGACGTATAAATGTAATGCTACTTGTGTGGAAAACAGATGATGATGGTAGTATTTCTAATGATATTCTTTTCTCCTCCTCCTCCTTTTCCCAGTCAACTGTTAAAAACACAGGAGGTAAAGGTTACTCCCGAATGCTGTGTGTCTGCATAGGAGAGAGGGTGAGACAGAGAGGGAGAGAGAGGGAGAGATTTGGGTAACTGTAAGTGGTGTTCCTCATTAATACTCACTTGCACAAACCCACCACCTGAGGGGACTCAAGCCTCAGGGAAGTCACGGAATAGTTAGAACAATGCTTTGGACACTCGGTATTGGGTTGGGTTGGGTTGGGTTAGGACAGAGTGATCATAGTGTTAAGTCTGCTGGAATGTGCTACGGAATAGCTGGGCACCTCCATGCTGTCCCATAACTATTTATTACTGGAAGAGGTGGTGTTATAGGTGTGTGTGTGTGTGTGTGTGTGTGTGTGTGTGTGTGTGTGTGTGTGTTAGGGATGCTGAGGACTTGGTTTGTGTTAGTGTATGCAGTTTACTCTGGTGTGTATTCCTAAGTACGCTGAAGAGGATGGTCTTGGTAGAAGAGTCTCCACTGGATTCTAGCCATACACATTCCTCTTTTATTCAATGCTTTTTTCACACCGTCCATCCATCCCATTCGTGACAATGTAATAATAAAGTATCAATGTGTGCCATTGTAAAGTAGAATAATAATAACAATTATTTTTGTGTTTGGTGTTGGTACCAAATACATGTTTCTCTTGAACAAGTGCACCATTAAGGAGTGTCATGTAATAGGATGAGAAAAACTCAAAACTAGACTTCTTTTCTTTACCATTATGGGTTGTCTTATACAACCTGTCATCCTAGAAGCTGGCTTATATGTTAGAAAAATCATGTTCATTTTCTTTGAAAAAAATGTTACTTTTCTTGCCATTTTTAAAGTCTGATGTGATGTGACAGCTTCACATCACATCATGTATAGGTTGTAGGTGAAGTGTAAGTATGATGTGACATACGTATTCAGGCTCATAACAGTGTTGAGGGAGGAACAGAAATAACCTCACCTGGCACTCTTATCCCCTTAGCTCACACCACCTTCCACCTCCACCCTAAGTTAGTGTACACCCACACTGCATGATCTGCAACTGGGATATGAAATATATTCCATTTATATTCCTTTGTATCCCCGTAGTGGTGCTGTAATAAGCTTTGGCTACAGGTGTAAGTGTACACTGTGGACTCATTTATGCTTTCTTCCATGTAGAGTAGTACTTGCTATATAGCGTTTTTATCCACAGTCATACAGTTATTGGGTGACCCTTGAGGTGAACAAAGGTTGGCAGGTGGACACTTTGATGTGACTTTGAGTTGATCCTTGTAGTGAGGCCCAGAGTCCACCTCAGGTCTTGGCGAGTGGGTTATGCAACGCTTGCATTGCCTTCAACACATGTGCAAGGACAACATGTGACACTATCACAGCTATAGCAATATTATGAAAATTCCTTATTAATAACACATGTCTGTCTGTGTGTGTGTGTGCAAAGTTCCAGCTAACCTCATGTGATTTGACTTTTTGTGACTCCTGCGCAAAGTTTGATTAACATTGACATAATACTCTCATTGAGCTGCCTTGTGGCCCACCGCTCATTCAGTGTTGCTTCTGACTTACAGCAGAAATGAACCTTCCCTCTCTCCTCCCACTCATCATGTGTTGTGGTCATTACACACACTCCAGCACAGTGTGTGTGGGTGTGGCACCTCTTCTTGACACCTTCTACAGTGATTTCCCTTCACTTGGTCATCACTTCCCTTGTTCTCACAGGAGTATTTACCTTTGTGACTTTCTCTCACTCACCAGGATTGATTTGCTTTCATGTGGATTTAATGATTATATTTAAATGCACCAATGTGTTTCGTACCAGGAATCACCTGCACCTCCTCCTTACACTCCACCAATGAAACATGGTGATAAGATTGCCAGAAATACTCGTCATTATGAGATTATATGATTTATTTCAATATAACACTAAGTAGCCCTTGTGTCTGTCTAGGAATAGTTTGTCATATATCTATACTTATGTATGCACATCACAAAAAAAAAAAAAAATCAGTCATGTGACAAGGGAGGGCAGACAGTATATTTCTGACCTCCAAACTTGCTTAAATTCAGGGTTTTTTTTGTTGCTGTGCATGCATTTAAAGTGATGTTTAAGGTCACACACGTTGAGGCTGCTGACCTTTGATCCTGACGTGTAATTGTGTGGCTGGAGGCACCTTAGATATGAGCTTTTGGGTGACATTCACACTAATACCTTTATGTATGTCACAACATACCTCTATGCCACCACCTTGGAACACATAATGACTCCTGTTTCTCCTGCAGAAAACTATCTGACTTCTAGCAGTCCCAGAAGGGGTGGTGAGCCCCCCTGCAGCCCCATCCCCCCCCCACTGTGCATCATCCCACCTGGATCCTGCACCTCATCCCCCTCTCCCCTCTACCTTCACTAGGGCTATATATGCAAGGGAGAGGATGAAGAAGATGACCCTCTCACCCCACGCAAGGACCTGCCACCTCAGTGTACTAAGCATGCCAGAACAGTCCATGGCTTGTGCAGTGTTGGCTCTGAACGGTTTTATATGTGTGGTGACATTTGTGAGCAGTGCATTTGTGCCAGGCTGATGCAAGTGACACTAAATCTTGTGCTGCTGCCAGTGTTGTGTAAACCCTTTTGCAATGCCCTGGTGTGTGGTGGGGTGGTGTGGACTCAACAGGGGGAGTGGGAAGGAGTGGAGAAAGGTGAACGTGGGTGCTGGGAGTTTGTGTCCGTCAATAGTATTTAGGAATTGATCCATTGGCTGTGTTGATACTCTTCCTTCTTTGCTTATTTCTTTCCCTATTCCACTTCATCTTCCTCCTCCGTTTTGTCATAGATGAGGCATCTCGCAAATCCACATGACTCCTCTTGAGTCTACCCTGAGCCTGTAAACACACATTGATGCAATCTACAGCTATTCCAAAGCTCATATTAGTTTTATATGCTGTTGTAATTTTTGCTTGCGTGCAACTCACTGGCGAGGAACTTCTTGCACCTGGGGATGAAGCTGTATCATAACACATTATAAAACAAGGAAGCAGAGTAAAAGTGTAAAATTGCAAGCATTCTCTAGTGAAAATGAACAGAACAATTATGTTGTGAATGGTGTACAAGTGTGTGGTGCAGTTGTATATTGGTGACCTTCATCAGGGAGTATCCAGAGAGAGAGAGAGGTGTGTTTCCGCCCCTTAGAACAGTGTACATAGCAGCTTAGGGGTGATGTTTTGGGGCTGTTCTGGCCGTTACTGTAATTGTACATTATTATTTATTGTTGATGCTTCATTGTTGAGGTAAATCGTAACTAACACTGTTCATTCTCATGCTGGTTCTGGTTTTTTTTTCTCTCATGTACAAATTATTGTACTGAAAATAATCTTGCCAAAAGTTGACTGTCAGTGTAGAAAGTTAAAATAGTTATAAGAGGGAAGGGTTTTAGGCTGTGGAGGGATGTGAAAGTAGCTAAAAAAACCATCCCACTGGATCTGGTGTTTAACATGTAGCTACTGTAGTAGTGGTGGTGGTGGTGGTGGTGGTGGTGTGTTGCTGCAGCTGCAGAGGGAGGGAGGGTAAGGACACGGGGGGGAAAGGGAGGGAAGGATAGTTGACCCTCTTCTATTTTCCAGAGTTTGTAGTTTAAATGATAGGTTTGTGAATGTGGTGAGTTTTGTTTCTTGTGAGTGCAGTGACGATTTATAGAGCTTTTATACCTACTTAGAGAGAAATTACTTACTTAAAGAGAGAGAGAGAAAAGTTTTATCTGAAATCTATACTACATTATGCTTTTCTCCGATAAGTTCCTACATGCTTAGGAGCTAAACATTGGTGTGAGTTGCATCCAAATGATATACACAAATTATTTGACTTAAGGGCATTCACACCTGCATCTTGGAAACTCACACTTGTAGTAATGTTCATCACAATTGACAGTGTTAAGATTTGAGTTTGAGCATTAGAGACAGGCAGTGAATATAGAGTGACCAGGGTGAGCATTTAGTATTTTGAGTGTCGGAGGTCATAACTGTCTTCTCTGCATGATTAACACACTTGTAACTCCACTCATCACGATGCTTGTTGGGTATAAATTTTGTTCTTGTCACATAATGGCAAAGGATTGTGTGAGTGAAAAAACAAACCATTTGCGAGTGAAAAAAACAAAAAAAACAATATATCTTTTGGACAGTTTGAAAGGATACTTGCATTATAGTGTCAGGGTTGATTTAGGTGTTCGTGATGCAACAAATATTCATGAGTGATACATTGCACAATATAATATAGTGTATACTTATTTTTTGTCACATGCAACAATTGAGTCAGAAAGGAGACTCAGCACTCAGCACCGTGGGTTTGTTTTGCATCACTTTATGCTTCAAGTTTGAGTGTGAGACATGAGACAACAATATTTGACCGAAGCTTGTGATTGGAGAGTGACAGAATATTATTAATGAAAGTATATATGGGTGTTTTATACTCTGAAATTCCATTGTGTTGAACATATTATAAAACGGGTGACTTGGAGATACCTTGCTTGATTACAAGTAGATGAATTATCTTTTTTTAACACTGATTATGTGAAGGTATGTGTGTTGGGAAGCAAATGGACAAAGGTGTATGGTGAGGGGGTGGAGGTGTAAGGGTAGTGGCAAGGGTTGGGGAAGTAACGGGAGAGGAGATGGAATAAGGAAGAGTAAATTGGGGAAGAAAATATGGGGTTTGGGGTAGATAGAGGTAGGAGAGGAGCATGGGTTGGGTAGGGGAGGGGAGGGGTAAGGCGGGAACGGGCTGGGTCATCGCCGTCATCAGTGGTCAAGTCATCTTCACCAGCGTTGTGCCTTTCATTCCAATGTACATCTCATCTGTAAATATAATTAAATTATAAAAAAGTTGTTTTCCAGCCTTTAAATGATAATGAAATATGACTTGGCTGTGATGGAGTTATGGACGGTATTCAGTTTGTGCGTGTTATAAGCTTGATTACGTACTTTCATTATCATTATCATGGTGAACAAAGACCTGCCCAGCTGCATCCATGATTCACTTATTCAATTATATCTGCAAACTTTTGGTCCTCAAATGCACGTAAGTTATTATAGATATTAGTGTCATATAACAATGTAGCATGTAAGCAACAATGATACTCAATGCTTTGTGGTACGTTAGTGCATACGTATGTAGGTACGTTCAACCCTGTGCTGTGTAAGGTCACGTCTCGTAATGCAGCACGCCAAGCTGTATTAGCCTACTTTGAGGTCACGTATTCTCACTCAACTTATGTCAATGGGCCTATATTATATATCTCTCTCTCTCTCTCTCTCTCTCTCTCTCTCTCTCTCTCTCTCTCTCAGGTGTAGCAACATTACCTATTGAACAAAGTGACCGTGTAGTTCTCAAGTAACATACGCTGTAATTTGGAAATGATATTTAATTTATTTTGCAAGATAACGCAAACACTAGTTATGTATGTATTGAAGATAAAATAGGAGGCTTTAGTAGTCAAATGTTGAGGTTGGTAAGCTTGCAGCTGGACAGGCGGTGACCCACTGAGCCCTTTGGAAGACTCAAGGAAATCACTTTCTTTAATATTAACTTGAAGAAAACATTATAAAGAACACCAGTTTTAGTTAGGATATACTTCATTGTATAGCCTCCATGGTGAGCTATAACACGTTTGTCCTAAGCTCATGTTGTACGTAAGCAATGAGTGTACAAAAAATACTAACCAGCTACTCGTCCCGCCATACCATTCTGAGGAGAGACATCGACGGTGAAGGAGGGTGTTGAAGTCTCTCCTTCTTTTTCTTATTCTCCTCCACTCTTCAACTCCTGGAAAATACTCATCTCAGAAAGCAACGATGATCAAGTGAATGTGAATAAGTGTGTGAAGTGCAACCATATGTATAGTGAAGCTAAAAAATTGAAGACGAAGGTGAACTTGCATCACTATCTTGAGTCTGGTTTCAGCCTTTGAGCGAAGAGTAAATATTCTCCTGGGATAGAGGATTAGTGACCCTCCATATTGTTCCTCGTTCCTGCGGCCACACCACGTCCCTAGGGTGTAATATATACTAATAATATCGTAGTTAACGGTATTGTAAAAGGGCAGAACAAGATTTTATCCTGGGAATATTCTAGCCAAGGACAACCACCCCCAGCCACTCCCTTGTCCAATAACAAGAGGAAAAAATTACATAGCTACCTTTGTATTTCCTTGTTGGCTGATTAGAGAACCGTAAACACGTC
>JAXIVD010002348.1:10000-32500 GCA_036785275.1 Cancer borealis | reverse complement strand
CGTAATCAAACAAGCAAATTATTTTCATTGTAATAGATAATGTATTGCATAAAAATCTAGGTTTAAATATCAGGCATACAAGGATGTAACTTTTTTGCATCAGCACACTAGGTAGCTATAGACCTCATAGTTCTGATGGGGTTAACGTGAGTGCGCTATCTCTCTTACCAAGCTGAGCTGCTGTGAACCAGGGTCGAACTCACAACCCTTACGCCACGAGCCGAGAGTATCTGTTCTGATCAAGTATCTGTTATAGTCGAGTATCTGTACTAGTCAAGTATTTGTTCTAGTCAAGTATCTGTTCTGATCGGCAGAACCAATGCAACTTCCACATCCTGGTGTCGCCTCGGCCCATTCAGATGACATTGATATCAGTAGTGATGGATCCTGTTCTTAAGCATGATGTATTATATTCTTGTATCATTTCAATTCTTACTGAGTTCATCTTTCTTAGCATGTGTATTGTATTCTGATTCTCTTTGTATGTTGCACTGTGTATGTGGTGCCCTGGGGGGGGGTTGTTGTTAGGGGAACGTTAGTTATTTAGTTATTCTCAATTAATTAACCTTAATTTTTAATCTTATTTTAATTTTAATCTTTCACTGCTGAAGGACCACCAGTGTGGTGCCATGACATTAGGTTAACTTCTAAAGGGGGAACTATTATGGCAATTAACAAATTATTTACTTTGATTAATTATAAGATTTATTAATGGTCACTGATGTTGTTTATTTCCCTGTATAAACAAAAGAAAGAAGAGCTGCCACCACCCCTAAAAGTTTAATGAGAATTAGGGGATTCTCAGGGAATTTAATTTCTTCCTTAAGGGAAGTTAATATACTCGAAAGAGAAAACAATTATGACCAGGGAAATATAGGTGACCAACAAAAAAAAGAAGGAGGGACTAACTTAACAATTTATCTAGCTGGTAGAGTGGACTGAGTTTTACTAAGGCACATGGGTACGTGGATCTGTTTCATATCCTTTTCAATAGTGTTGAGCACTTTCCCACACTTACCTTACCACACCAACGGAGGGGTTATTATACCACGAAATCACTTTTTTGGATTTAACTAGAGTTATTTATTTACTGTATACTTTGGATATCACAGGCTGACCATTGAATTTTACATCATAGCTTAATTAAAGTATCAGACGGCTTAATTGTTCACGACTGAGATAAACACCATAAGAAAACAAATACACAGAGTTGGTAATACCTTATCTCACCCCGAGATATCAACTCTTTCCTTTTCATTACAAGTTATACCCTTGACTCCCTTCCCTGATTAATTCACCCTGTAAATGTTTCAATTTAGTAACTGGGCCTGAGAATAGTTAATTAACCTTTTCTCAGGGAATTTTCCTGAACTAGGGTGAACACATTACTTCCTTGTTAACACAAATTTGGCTTCAGAACTACACATGGCGTGATTTCCTCTTAACAACACTGAGGATTATCACGAGATTCTTACTTCTGAATAAATTGGCTAGGCCTATCAGACCGTCCTACGTGACACATAGTTATTTCTTTTAACTAAGGCATAACTCTGAGATTTGGCCTTGGCTTTCTAGCCGTACATTTCACTAAAAGACAAGAAAGGAAATAAGAAATGGGTGCATGGTGTCGTGGAGGCACTCCATCCCTGTAACCGGGGCAAAAGTTTAGCGTCCTCTCGGGGTGACACTCGCTGGGGAAAAAACGCGGGAATGGAGAACAGGGGAGGGGGGGTTTTCGAGAATATTCCTCCTTTGATCTTTTTACTAATTGATTATTGAAACATGAAATTGTTATCAGCTTATAGGCAATTAATTTTGACGCTGAACAAGTAACATTTAGATATCTATTGAACCTGATTTCTGGATTAATATATAGTGGGGACGATTTGGCGGACGTGACTGGTGGCACATAGGCAGGCTTGGGCGCGTGATCACATCACATGATGCAATATTACATATTTCTTAACAAAGTTTTGTGAGAAGATAACTAAGTAGGTTAATTATATTAGACTATGGAGGGCATTTTGACGAGTTAATGAATATTAATAGTGGAATATAAGATGATTCTAATTTCTTTCCATAGAAAACTGACTTGGGGGGAATGACTGTATAAAACTTGAAGATTTGTGTGTGTGTGTGGGGGGGGGGGGGCAATTCCAATATAAACAACAATATCAATATATAATACAAAGGTTATAAATGATATGTGAGTAAAAACATTTATATAACGAAGTATTACCTTGGGAATACGTATTAATCTCAGAATAATAACAAAACGAAGGCACATTCAGCAAGGCCTAGGTGAGATCAAATTGGAGGCATCACACGACTTTCCCCTCCAGGTGAAATGTTTTTACTCACAAATAAAAAAAAAATTACATCTTAACATGTTTACAATTTAGGAACTGGTTTTATGGTCACTAAAGTTATGATCCACCTTGGTTTTCCATCAGACTAACATTCACTCGACCTTCCCCATCACTCCACTACTTCAGCAGTCCTTCTTGGCCAAAACACTGGCAACGTCATATGTGGTTCCTTAGAAACCAATTGCCTGGCTACTGCTGCTACTTGGCTGTAGTTCAGATCATTGTAGGGCACACCCCAGTCCACATACTCATGAGAGAAGTATGGATGATCTCGTCAACTGTACAAGATCCCGGACACTCGGTAGCTAAGTTGGGCCTTCCTGATCCTTGATTTTCATACAAAACAAACAATAACATAAATTCTCAGACACTCCTCTTCATTTTCTCACAACATTTGCATTCAGTCACCCTTCATTCGTTTCCGTAGCAAGTGGTCATACAGGAAGCATTTGACAGAGCTTAGGCTACATCCTGATGTCTCCTCCACCTCCTAACACCGGCAGACTGTAGCTTAGAGGCCTAATCACACTACTACCAGGTGTGATTCCCTCACGTTAAAGTGGCCTACAGCTTCCTGAACTAGTACATTGTGTGAACTACACACAATCCTGTGAACTTATCTTCTACCTCAATAGTTCACCACTCCGTCAGGGCTCAAACTAGGCCCGGGGGAATTAAGGTGGATAGTCTACTGACCTGTCACACCTGGGTCGAATCACAAACAACAAACCTCCTAGGGGACTGTAACTCAGTATCACTATTTGTCCAAACCTGTTCCTCTACACCTTAAAATTAACACCCATTGTGGCATAGTTCTTTGGGGTTGTTTCTGCCCAATCACTGTGTCCACACTCCTCAATACATCGCTGAGGTCCACCACGCAGCCGTGGAGGCATCGGTTCATCATTGTCTTCCTCGGCACACAAAACTTCCAGAGGAGCCAGTAACCACTCCTCTTTGTCCACATGTGGCTTTAGTCTTGACTGCCATGTGAAGATTGAGGATCCGATGTCTCCTGTAGAGATCTTGAACTGCCGCGACACGGACTCCAATCCGTTGTCGTGGATCATAGACTGGGGCATTCCGAGGCCTGCGATGTACTGCTCCATGCTCTCCAGAACAGTGTGTGTGTTTTGTTTGTGTTGAAAGTTTAGGGTGCCTCTAAGTTGTTGAATCTTTAATTCACTAACCTTACTTAATTTCATTACTACTAAGAAAAATTAAACTTGAACTTTACTAAATAAATACGGCAATGTGGGCAAAACCTGACACAAATAGGTGCATAATTGAACAAAAATAACATCAACTTGCTTCCACAAAATTCATTATCTTCCTTTACATCTAACGTTTCCCGAGTTATCCTAACTATAGCGGGATAATCGTTAGGGTACCTTAATCCAGGCTAACTTACTGACTAACTTAATCCAGATTAACTTATTTACTACCTTAATCCAGGCTAACTTAACCTAACCCACTGTCACCTTAGCAAAAAGAGTAAACCATATGTCACGTAGGACCCTGAGTACAACTACTTCCTTATTCATCATTCCTCTTACTTGATTATCGCGTGACAAGAATTTTTTTTTTCATCCTCACTTGTTGTGGCAATTGTTAGGTAGTGCTCAAAACACTTTGAATCCCACCGCTTAAGCCACCAGTGTAGTGCCCTGGGGAGGGGGGGGGGGGTATTATGTTGTTTTTATTAATTCATTATTGAAACATGAAATTGTTATCAGCTTATAGGCAATTACTTTTGACGCTGAACAAGTAACATTTAGATATCTATTGAACCTGATTTCTGAATTAATATATAGTGGGGACGATTTGGCGGACGTGACTGGTGACACATAGGCAGGCTTGGGCGCGTGATCACATCACATGATGCAATATTACATATTTCTTAACAAAATTTTGTGAGAAGATAACTAAGTAGGTTAATTATATTAGACTATGGAGGGCATTTTGACGAGTTAATGAATATTAATAGTGGAATATAAGATGATTCTAATTTCTTTCCATAGAAAACTGACTTGTGGGGAATGACTGTATAAAACTTGAAGATTTGTGTGTGTGTGGTGAGGGGGGGGGGGCAATTCCAATATAAACAACAATATCAATATATAATACAAAGGTTATAAATGATATGTGAGTAAAAACATTTATATAACGAAGTATTACCTTGGGAATACGTATTAATCTCAGAATAATAACAAAACGAAGGCACATTCAGTAAGGCCTAGGTGAGATCAATTTGGAGCATCACATGTATATATTTATATTTTGTATTTTCCACTATTGGGTTTTAGCTTTTTTCCAGCTTATTTTATTGAATTAATATATTCATTCATAGCCTATTTTTTTATGATCTTGAACCACTCATTTATTCTCCTTTTTGTTCTCAGCATGATGTACATATTCTATTTCACTGATTTGAACTTTTTTGTCCTTTTTTTTTATTATGGTGTTACCCGTTTTTTTCTGTTGCATGACATTTATTTTTCATTTTATTGCTGCTCATTCAACTTTCTCTCCTTTTTTATGGTATGTATATAACTGTGAAGCATGACGGCTCGTGTTTTGTTCCAGCTTGTACGTATTTCCTGGACGCAAATCTGTGCATGATTCTCTTTTGTCTCCTCCCCCCAGGCCATCACATCACTATTTGTTTACTGTCGTGTCCCCTGCATGGCACTACTCTCTTCATGACAGCCTTCGTATTTATCTTTTGTTTTACCTATTGCTACTACCTCTCCTTTCTCTTCATCTACTTTCCTTCCTTCCTTCTGTTTGCTCTTTATTCTCTCTCTCTCTCTCTCTCTCTCTCTCTCTCTCTCTCTCTCTCTCTCTCTCTCTCTCTCTCTCTCTCTCTCTCTCCTCCTCCATCCCCATCATTTTTTCATCCCTTCTCCCTCCTTCATTAGTTCCATGACATTATATTTTTCAGTGACCAAAGTATTTTAGCCTTTCAGAATGTGTTAATTAAGTGAGCAGGTGAAGCAGGTGGTAATTAATACACTGTTGCTCAAGGTGATGCTGCTGCCGCCAGGTGAATGGAGGATCTAATTAAGGTTTTTTGCAGGTGTCGGTAATTAGGAGTTGAGGTGCAAGGAATAGGTTTTGCAGAATTTCCCAGATCTCTGCACCTCCCTTCACACACACACACACACACACACACACACACACACACACACACACACACACACACACACACACACACACACACACACACACATACACACACACACATACACACACACACACACACACACACACACACACACACATACACACACAAAAAATAGGAATCCATTTACTGACATAAATTAATGATAGAAATAATTGATATGATATTGTTGTTATTATAATGTTTTAATGAAATTGATGTTAATTGTAATATCATACATAGAAGAAAATGTTTTTGTTTCATGTGTCAGGTTCTAGTTTGAATTTTTATCATGGGAGAAATGGAAATAGAGAAAGAATGATGGGAGTATGTGTAGCGAGAGAGTTGATTGCTGGAAATACCTTGTTCAAGAAGAAGGATGTTTATATGGATGAAATAAGACAATGGAAGGCTAGTGGATAGAGCAATGATGGACTTGGTGGTTGTGTCGAGAAACATAATAGGACGGTTGTTTGGTATGAGAGTTTTGAGAGCGGAATGGGGACGTATGTGTTAACACTTTCTTGTGGAAGGAAAACTGAGGATAGATATAAGATGGGTGAAGACTAGACGAGTGGGAGAGGCAAAGAGAGTTATGAAAGTTAGTGAGTTGAACAAAAAAGGAGGAAATGGTAAAACACCAGGAGAGGATTATAGACGAGTGTAATGTGGTGAGAGTGAGAAAGGTGATGTGGAAAAGGAATGTCAGCTGTGTAAGAGTTGGATGTACAGAGGTGTGTGGTGTGAGGAGAATGGGAAGTGGGGTGAGAAAGGGACTAGTCACTCAGTATGTGAAATAATTAATGAATATCAAATAGTCAGTGATTCAGTCGAGTAGTTAGTCACGTAGTCAGTAAATCAATGAGACAGACAGGCAAATAATCAGTCAGTTAGTCAGTCAAATAGAAAGTCAGCCAGGCACTTGGCTGATTTGGTAATTAATAAATCAAGTAACCAGCTGGCCATTCAGTAAATCAATCAGTCAAAGTTATCAAGTCAATCAGTGAACCAAGCAATCACGCCATCCATGCATCCTGCAGTCACCATCTCCCGTCCACAGGTCAGATGAACACAGGCTTCGTGGGTGATGCAGGCAGCCTCGCAGGTTCCCGCAAGTCCCTCAACCTTCAGCCAGTCATGCTCATGCCCCACCCTGACCATGACCGCTTTTCTGAGTTCTCTCACCACACTGCCCGCTCCAAGAACTCACCCTACCGCGCCCACTATGCCTCCTCGGTGCAGAACTTCCAGCTGTAAGCTTAGTTGAATGTTACTTTGCATTCATAAAAGTAAGTCTTGCTATGTTGGGAACCTTAAGCTGTAGATACTTTTCTGTTCAGTAAATTGGGTTCTAGTTCTCTTTTCCTTCCTCCTTTACATAGATTCCAGCTGTATGCCTATTTTTGATAACTTGTTGCTTGAGGTTCTACGAGAATGAAGAGGATCTACAACTGAAAGGCCTGATTGAGATAAGGCCTTTTTTTTTTAATCTAGGACTGGACTGATAGAACCTTTATCTCTAGACTCTTCATCTCTTAGAACACCAAAAACTATCCCCGTGACATAAAATTTAGATTAAGTAAGATAAAACAAAGTTGATGGTGTTGTTCTTTCTTTTCTTCTTGGAAAATGTATATTCCAAATCAGCTCTATCCTGCAAACTACTTCTATACTATAAATGAAACTAAAGTATTGCATGCAAAACTTTCATTTTGCAAACAAAACCTCTGTATTGTAAAATGAACTTCAGTAATGCAAACTGAACCACCATATGTTTGTTCGGCCGTTTGTCTTATTTTTCTTTCCAAAGCCGTTGACTTTCTTCTTTGTACTCCATTCCTGTTTTCCGATCCTGGCTGTGGTGCACACATGTTCCTGGCTTGTGTCTCATTCCCGTAGTGATGAAAAGTTTTCTTCATGTGTGTAACGATCAACTTATCTATCAACGGGGCTGGTGTTAGGTGAGGTTAGGAATATTTAGTATAGTATTTTAAGTCCATTACTCTATTTCTATTTTAGGATTGGAAAGTCAAAATTATGACAAAAGTTTTCATCATTATTGTTTATTATTATTATTATTGTTGTTATTATGAAGCATACAATCATGTCTGTTATGATGTTATCAAACTTTATTTTACAAATTAAATTTTTTTATGTTTAAGTTATTGTAAATTATTTTTATAGAACTTTTTGTTTATTACTGAAAATTTTATTTGTGTAATGATAATTTTGAAAGTTGAGAACTTCGTTATATTTGGTGTGTGTGTGTGTGTGTGTGTGTGTGTGTGTGTGTGTGTGTGTGTGTGTGTGTGTGTGTGTGTGTGTGTGTGTGTGTGTGTGTGTATTTACCTAGTTGTAGTATACAGGGCCTGAGCTACATTCATGTAGTCATGTCTCCGTATTTATATTTGTCCGTTTGTTTTCCTTATCTCCCTTAATCTCAATTTGGAGGACGTGTGCGTGCGTGTGTGTGTGTTTTGTATTGTATAAATATACATGTAGCCAAGTATGGATCATTATATTGTGTAGATGCTTACATTAAAAACTAGTTTTGCTATTGTAACATTGTCTCTATACCACTACTGTACATAGTAATCTTACTATCAAATTCGATGTTAACTCCATCCTCTCATACATAGCAATGATACTCTTAGTTACTGTATAACACTATTTTTCTATTGCATTTCCAGTTGTATTTATGTAAAACCTGTAGAGAAGAGACTCAAGTGTTTGTATATGAAAAAATAAAAAGTAAATAATGAAGAAACTTGTGTGAAAGTTATAGCTTCATAGTTGTCAAGAATCCTCAATTTATCCCAGCCACGAACTTTGTGGGCCTCCTCCACCCCGGGTTATCCCTCCCAGAGACAACCTTACAAGCAGAATCAACATCTGAGTAACGTGCCACAGTGCCACAGTGCCACATGCCCATATAGCCGGAGTTAATATTGTTGGACTATGCTGATAATAGGTCTTGATTCAGTTTCATGAAGCAATCACTAATTTGACACAAAGTCATATCAACGATACTCCATGATACTGCAAAGGTATTTATTACCAAAGACATCAATTCACCTCTTCAGGTCAATGTTCAGTGTCCATGTCTCACAGCCATACAGTAAGACGGGGATCACCAGCGATTTGAAGATTCGAATCTTTGTTCGTCTGAACAGGTACCGACAACGCCAGATACTGATGTTGAGTGAGTCCATAACACCGTGGGCCAAGGCAATCTGCTGTAAGACTTCTTGACATGAAAAACCATTATCATGGACCACGCTCATGCATCGTAATAGGATTTTAATAGGATCGTAATAGGATTTTAGTTCCTTCACTTGTTTCTGTCAGTGATGGCGTCATGGCAGCTGAGTTCCAATACTATTTTACCCAGGGTTTCTTTTTATTGTGTATATGATCATGTAACAACATTGATTTCAAATTTACGACGAATGCATATTTATATGAAATATTGTTCAAATATGTATAATTTCTATGCAACTATGCACATGATTATTTGTAAATTTTGTCTTTATGAGAGTTTGGTTTACACTTTAGGGATGAGAGCAAAGCTAAGAGGTGAGCAGCGTGACCTGAAGACAGTCTGATTCGTTTATTTATTTGACATTTACCAAATATCACTCAATATGTGAGGCTCTGTCAGTGTGTTTGGTCATACCTACGTACTTCTGGACTTCTTGTTAGCGTTCAAGATCTCCTGGGTACAGCTGGCGGCGGCAATGTGGTGAGTTGAATGTTGTTGAGTTGAATGGTGAGATTATTTATGATCTTTTGATATATGTATATGAGTTTGATCCTATAAGCTTGTTTTGATTGCTAGGCTGTGGTGACTTGACAGTGTTTATGTGATTATTATGTTGATGTGGCCGGGTTCTATGGGGTGGAACATACTGAATAATCAAGCTTACAACATATTATTTCACTCCTCCCGTTTTGTCAAGGAACACTACACTCCAACAACATGACGTGCAACACAACTGAGATGGTGTGTGTACGCCATCACTGAGGGGAAGCGCGTGGAAAGTTTACAAGGAAGAATAGCCTGCTGACTCAACAAGTAAGTCAATTGTAATTGTAATGTGGGGGGGAGGGAGGGGGAATGTGCCAGGCAACAAAGGCCATATGGCACACAAGTAAGTCAAGGGAAACGGTCTGAGATCATTGTTATTTGAGTGGTAACTTGAAAGCCTCGGTATTTCTGCATAACTACTGTTTGGACAATATCGATATAAATATGAAGTAGTACATACTATACAAAGTGTGAGAGGGATTTGGGTGTTCAGGTTAGCTCAGACCTCCGTCCCAGAAAACAATGTATTGAGGCTAGAAATCGGACTAATAGGTTGTTAGGATTCATTGCTAGAAGTATTAAAGTAGAAGTGCTGAGGTTATTTTGAAGTTGTATTTAGCATTAGTCAGATCTCACCTCAACTATGCAGTGCAGTTTTGGTCACCGTATTATAGAATGGATATATTTTTGTTAGAACCAGTGCAGAGAATGAATGATTATAATGACGAGCACCGCCTGAAACTTTGACAGATGTGTTGAGTACACTATGTATTATATGTACGACTTCACATTTATATCGATATCGTCTGAGCAGTAGTTATCAGATTTATCAAAGCCTCTTCAACAGTAGTATTTATAAATCTCGAAGTTTTATTTTTATTTTTATTTTTTTACCCATGGCGCCGGTAGGCTTCTTTGAGACCTTAGATGGTTGGCCTCCGCCCGTTAGTAGCGCGGGTTAGATTTTTTAAGTGACGCCTTCATAATAATAATGAAAATTATTGTAGTAAATAATTGAATAAGGTCCTTTGGTTGTTCTTTGTAAGGTTTGTTTTACAATCTAGGGATGATTTTAATAACTTTTCTCTATATTCTCACCGACTCATCAATATGCTTTATTTTAATATAGTAGTATGGTAACCAGAACTGAATGATGGCGTACAAGTGCATTGAACAGTTGTTGTAAGCACAACTTTTTTCAGATTTGTACTAAAAAGTTCTTCCGATGAAGCTGACTAGTTAGTTAGATTTCTTAACATCTGAACAATGTTTAGTTGGTTTAAGGTCATTACTAATAAATAGAAGAGTTGCTTATCATAGTGCCATATGACCTTTGATGTCTGGTGCTTACTTTATTCACATAAACTCACTCACTCTTGCATACTACCATTTAAGGAGAAAATAGATAGATGTCTGCATATTTCTCCTTTCAGCATATCTTTGCTATCTTCCTCTTCTCCATGTCTCAGATTCCACACGTTCCACTAAGGTCAGACAAAAGTCAAGAAATAATTGGAAAAACTATACTTTGGCTTGAGCATGATACAAAATTACAGCTGATAAAATAAAAAAATATATAATGTTGTGGTGCTGATGTCACTCATTCAGCTGTGTTATACAATTTGTTGCAACAGTGATGCAACCTCAGCACACATCACATAGCAAGACACATTTCAAGGAATTACAGTGGTCTTAATATGAAGGGGAAAGAAATGAAATCTGGTTGAGTACAGAAGGGAATGAAGCTGCCTCCAATGGGACAATAGATACACATACACTGGGGATTAATGGCTGTATGAATGGCATTGTATATACATTTACAGGATGCTTAATCAAGGCACACACACATTTGTACGTTTGGATCCCATTTGTATCCACAGTTTGTATTTGTTCCTGTGCTCCCTGCCTCATGGCTACACGCTGATGCCTTACATTTTAAACAATTTTCCATAACTACATAAGTTTGCATTGTTTTTTTTAAAGAAGTGTCCTTATGAACTGAAAAGACACGAGTGCTGCCTTCAACAAAAACATAATTGCATAATACCTCAAAACCATTAAAGGTCTGTTAGGATTAACAAGTGCTGCTCCTCTAACCAAGAAGCTGCCGTGAGCCAGGATCAAACTCACATTAATTAAAGCATCTTTTTCCTCCAAAATAAGTTATGTATAAAATAGTTACATAATATATGATTATATTATATTATATTAGAAGTAAAGATAATATATCACATGTTTAAATACTAAGACATTGTTTGAATTGAAGGTGCATGTTAAACATCATTTATACTCTACATTATTGCATCATCACAAAATATACATTTTTAGAAGCATTTTCCGTTAGGAAACATTGGGAGAGGAAAGATGAAACAAAAACATACATTAGATATAAAACGTAATATAGTGCATTTCTGTAATTTGATAGAAAACACCAACAAAAATCTGTTCAATTTGGGAACACAACATGCAAAAAATTGTGAAGGATTTGGAAGACAAACACACACTCTCAGGTGGCCAGTTTGGATTTAGAGGAGGAAGGTCTTGTGGTGGTGGTGGTGTTGACTACAGGTGGTGATGGTGATAGTGGTGTTGACTGACGTTGACTACAGGTGGTGGTGGTGGTCAAAAGAACCTGATCACATTAGGTATTTTAGTATAAATTTTATTCATTTTAAATTGGTAATTCATTTATTTAAATGTGAAATTAATGTATTCTTATTTGAAATGCATTTATTTTAATTTCATGTTTTTTTAATTTGAGGGTGAAAAGGTATAGACAAATATAGATACGGAGGCAGGACCACATGAGTGTAGCTCAGGCCCTATATATTAAAAATAGGTAAATGCATACAGTTGGATAGGATTCCCAGCCTAGTATTGGTTACTCCCTTTTAATGGGGATATAAACCAATTACATAGATATAATTATTATTATCCTTGTGGTGAGGACTGTGCAAGACCACCACCATATTACCAGCAGCTCATGAAAGGGACAGAGTGAAGGGTCTGGGAAGCATCTCATTTGTATTCTCTTCTACGAAAAGACAGGATGGAGAGGAGCAGGGGAGAGTAAAGTCTCCCTGAACCCTAAATGCCTTGTCTTGGCTATCCTGTTTTACTGTGGTATATAGATGGATGGATAGATTATTATTATTATTATTATTATTATTATTATTATTATTATTTGCCCTGTGGTGGGGCTGCAACAATACCACCACCATAGTCCATACAGATAGTAAATGACGACAAAAAGGACGGAGTGAAGGGTTTGGGAAGTATCTCGTCATGGAATGGAAGGGAAAGGAGAGTAGCATTATTTTTGGTAGAGATAAATATCATCTATCTATCTATATATAAAGCACGCCAGAGTTCAGGGAGACATTACTCTCCTCTCCCCCCTCTCCACCTTGTGTTTCCATAGAACATACAGAGGAGGGGCTTCCCATACCCCTCACTCCATCCTTCTTGTTATCTTTTATGATCTGTATGGCTTACAGTGGTAGAATTCTTGTAGTCCCACCACAGCTAAGATATAAATATAGATCATGAAATTACAATAGTTATTTTCTATACAAGTAAGTGTCACCAACAACACTATGATAATGATGACAGCAATATTACTGTTGGGTGTCAATGTCTACAGTGTTGGTGACAATTTAATTTGCTAATAATAATCTTCCTTCTGCCAATTAGATCCTGAGTACAGCAAAACCTTTTCTCTTTACCTCCAACCAAAACCTCCTCCTCCTCCTCCTCCTTCCATGGAACCAATCACTTCTGGGAGAAAGCACCACAACATAACTACTTCTCCGCTTCCTTCATATCCTTATCCTCCTCCTCCCACAGAAACCCATCAGTCCCCGGAGTGAGGCGGTACACTTGGTGGGGGGCGAGGACATCCACTAGACAAGAGAAGGACTGGTAGCGAGTGAGGGTCGTCTGGTCACCGACAAGAATCAACTTCCTCTTGGCTCGAGTTAAAGCAACGTTGAGTCTCCGGCGATCAGATAAGATTCCCAATGGCTGGCGGAGAAAAGAATTGTACAGTGCAGTGACGGGGTGATGGGAATGATTACTAAGTGGAGCTGTAAATATTATGACTCGGCTGTCTCTAGGTAAAGCCTGGCATTCTATCGGGTTATTCATACAGTAGAGGGAAGGGGTAAAGGAGTGGATTAAAGGTCACTTGGTGGGGGATGAACTTTTGTTGAAACACAGAGGATGTTATCAGAAATTGAATGTGATAAGGTAAAGGATGGGAGAGGGAGTGAGATGTCATAGAAAGATTTTGGTATAAAGGAAAGAGAGAAAACAGTGGGAGTAAAAGTTTTCTTGGCAGGAAATTACAGACTTTTTGTGATTAAGGATGAAGTAAAGATGAAGACATGAGTTGGTTTATCAGATTTGAAAGATTATAGATAAAGTAGGCAGCGGAATGGGTGGGAGGGAAAGGGGAAGATGGGCGAGGTGTAGGAGCATGAGTGGGGGGGAAGGTCACGGGGTGAAACACAGAGGGTGTTTTATCAGAAATTGCATGTGATGAGGTAGAGGCTGGGAAAGGGAGTGTAGCTGATGCCCTGTATGTTACTACCAGGAAATACACACTCACCTTATCATCGGTCTTGCCGCAGCGCACGAAGGTACAGATGATGGCTATCTTGTCCCTGCCCTGGTATTGATCAACAGTATTCACCTCCACACTCTTCCCTTCTTCCTCCAGCTCCTGAGTAAGAAGTGTTTTCAACAGCTTCACTTGTCCAAGGTAAGGAGTGATAATGCCTATGTCACCTGCACTTAGCCCAGCCTGCAAACACAAGTGGATAAAATTATACATTTGAAGGGTAATCTGTGTTTTTTTTGCTGTATAAATTACATTGTTACAATAATTTATCACCAGCACAATAATTTTTGTGTGTGAGGTCCCATCACACAATGCAAGTAGTGAGGTAGAGGAGATAGTCTTGGTAGTAAAGAGAAGCACACTACTAACCATCGTGTGTTCAAATGTGTACCTCAATACACTGTTTGGCACCGACACCATCATTGGCATTTCTGTCTTCTATAAGTGGTATTTCACTTACCACATTCACACATTTTCCTTATACTGTTCTCCTAATTGCATTATGTCCATGCAATCACAATGGTTCTTCCAAAAATTGAATCTTATTTCCTTCAAAATTTTTACAATGGCCTTCCTTCCCCAACCTTCAAGACAGAACCATTATTCAACTGAGCTCAGAGCCCCATAGAACCATAACAAAAGGCCTGTTTTGAGTAGAGACTCTTGATGTGTCCTTGCTCACATTCCCTCACCTTTAAGAGTATTCTGACCAATGTGATCACCAGCTTTGCCTCCTTGTAATTGTTTACAGAAGAGCCTTTGACCTTTGTTTCTTGAGCACCACCAGCGGTGTCCACAAACACCACGGATTCATCCAGCGTTGGGGCCACCACCCGCTGCAGCCACGGCACCACCACTCCCTCCTCCACCAGACTCTGTAATGAGGGAGTGAGCTAATGCAAATAAAGTAAGTGCCAGACATCAAAGGTCATGTGGCGTTATGTTAAGATTAAAGACAATTGTAATTGTAATGTGGGGGGGGTAAATGTGCCAGGCAACAAAGGCCATATGGCACTATTGGGGTAGTAGGGTTGGGTAGCAGGGCTAGGTGGTGGGGGAGGGTCGGGTAGGGGTTAGATCAGATGAAGGACGTTGACGGCACGGAGAGACATGATCAGTAGGGAATAAGACTTGGAATGGGGGTAGCTGAGGGAGGAGCGTTTGCAGGAGGTAAAGGACTGGGGTCCATATCCATAAGAAGCAAGGAAGAAGGAAGAGGGTCAGGAGTGGGCGAGGTAGGGGGAGAGGGAGAAGGTTGAGAGAGGAGATCAGTACGGGAGTAGCCAGGTGGTAGGGGAAGAGAGAGGAGAGATCGGGCAGCAGAGGAAGGAGGAGGAGGGGCAGACGAAGGGGACTGCACCAAAGAACAGGCGGGGTAAGACGAAGGGGGGAGGGGAGAGTAAAGCGGGGAAGGGGGAGAGGGGAGCGCCGGGGGCAGAGGGGGAGACAGCAGAGGAAGAAGGTGGAGTCAGGGTAGGAGGGAGGTGCTTGGGAGGGGGGTGAACAGAAGCCACGACCTGGATAGGAGGGGCCGGGAGGGAAGGGGGCAAGGAGGGCAAGGGAGCTGACGATGGCATCAAGGGTATCACCCTCGGAAGAAGCAGGAGAGGAAGGTGCAGGGCGAGTCTATTTAGAGAGGTGGAGAGGGGGTGAAGAGATCAAGGCGGGAGCGGGAGAGGGGGTTGGTGGAGGAGTGGAGACGAGACCAAAGCTTCAGAGTGGTGTTGTTGCTTGGTAGAGTGGGAGCACTGGGGGCGTGGAGAGGGAGGGGCAGGAGTACAGACGGTGGTGGAGGTAGGAGTATCAGGGTTAAGGACAGCAAAAGAATTAGAGCAGGAGATGGAGGATGGAGGGGGTGAGGGGGAGAAGGAAGAGGAAGGAGGTAGAGGAGAGGGATGGGTGGAAGGAGGGATAGGGGGGCTGAGGACTGGGGCGGGAAGAAGAGGACGTGGCTGGAGAGTGAGAGGCAGAGGCAACACAACAGAAAGGAGATAACAACAAAGCAAATTATAGGGAAGGAAAGTACAGTTAGTTAGAGTGAAATGGTTAGATCAAATGGAGGATGTGGACTTTGAGCCGTCAGTAAAAACAGGAATGCAATTATCATGAGAAAAAGGGATCGTAAGATGCAAGTTAGTGTAACAAACTTAGAAAAACAAAGAGTATGCAGTGGTCATTTCTATGGGAGAGGACATTTTTTTTTGTAGAAAGAATAGGATAGGAATGTACTGGGATCTTGGAGAGAAGATGATTTATATAACGGATTCATGAGGGAATCCAAGAGATGAAGGATAATCATGAAGATTCCTCTCCCTTGGTGAGGAGAGATTACTTCAGAAGTTTAATTATTTTTCTCAGTGTTCCACTATACAGCTGCCTCTACTCTACAACTGGTAAGTAAAGTACATTGTTATGTAGATCTCTTAACTAAATGTGTGTTATGTGTCTGGAGTCACCTGGTAGTGGGGCAGGTTCAAGGCGGCCGTCTCCAGTTCATGGTTGCCACAGGTGAGCTGATTGTTATAGGTGAGATGGTTGGCAAGGGCCATGATGGGGCCATTCATGCGATATTGTTTGGTGAGGGTGACGGTGACCTCAGGTTGGTGCAAACGGTCAAACAATGTCTCAGTCATACCGTGCAGCACAGCACACTTACTGCGCACTACAGGTGGGAGTTGGTGGTTGTCTCCCACCAGCACAAAGGAGGAGCATAAAAACAGTGGGCCAAGGGCCGTCACCTGTAGCACCTGGGCGGCTTCATCTACAATGCAAACATCAAACGTGCGCCGAGAAAATATGGAATGGCCAAGGCCGAGAGAGGTGGCAGCCACCACGCGCTGGCTGGCATAGAACTCCGTCAGTTCCTCAACAGTGTGGATCTGAGCACTCCGTGCCTCCTCTGTATGGCTGGCCAGGTCAGGGTGGACCTTGTTTGCCCAGCCCAAACGCAGGAAGTCTATGCCAAGGTTGTGTAGCTTGAGCAGAAGACTGTCAAGGGCAGTGTTGGTGTAAGCAGTGATCAGAATTGAACGGTTGAGCAGCAGCAGCACCTTCACCATGGTGGCCAGTGTGGAGGACTTGCCTGTGCCTGGGAAACCCTGCACTACTAAGTAGTCCTCAGCTGCCACTGCCTGGATCACTGCTCGCTTCTGTTTAGAGTTGAGGTGGGACAGCATGGATTTGGAGGCCAACACTTGGGAGGGCAAACGCTTCTTGAAGGATGGGGTGGCCTTGTCTACCACTAGGCGGCGCAGTGCCTCAGCTCGGGGCTCTTTCAGTATCAGTCTAGCCAGGCTCTGCATGGGTAGCCTGAAGAAATTTGTGGTTTGATTAAGATCCAAGTGATAGTGGTGAGCAATGCCACCCTCCAGTAGGCGGTCCAACTCAGCTATCACTGCCCCCTCACTGAAGCCCTGCACCTTGCCACAGGCCAGTGCCAACACCTTAGTAGAGGAAACTATCACTGGGTCCCCAATATGCAGCCCCACACTGGCCACCGGGATGGTAGAGCCTGGGTGACGACGGCCCCTCACCAGCGTGTGGCGGAACATTCCTGGCCGCACCTCAACAGGGACAGGTTCTCCTAGCACCAGCCAGGCCAGGCATTCACCCTCCTCCTCCCGCTGGACAGCATTGCGGCACCACACTGCCCCACCCCCACCAAGACTCTCAGCAGCCTCAAGCTGGTAGAGGAGGCACCAGTGGCGGAAGTACTCCAGGTGTTGTGTGGAGAGGTGAGCTGTGTATTGAGGCACCAGGGAGGCCATTGGGTGGGGATCAGCAGGCACCTCCTCCTGTAGAATGAGGTGGGCAGTACAGGTTACCTTGTGGGGGCATTGCTGGCAGCCCCTCTTATGGGCAATAGGTGGTGGCAATGGGGGCAGGCCGGGCTTTCTCTCTGCTACTTGGCTAACTTTAGGGCGGGCAGCCAGGTGGAAGGCCAGGTCATTCCTGAGGTGTATTAGGTCTCGGCACTCCCTGGCTGGGACTGCTGTTTCCTCCATGGCACCCTCACGCAGGTACAGGAGTAGACCCGCCCGAGGGTCCGGCCGCCGGTCAGAGCCCATCATGGAATACAGTGCCAGCTGACCTCGGTGCTCGGCTGAGAAGCTGGCCTTGCCTGTCTTCAGTTCAAGGGGCAAGATGACCGAGCCGTCAGGACGCTCAGCTCGCACAACCATGTCCACTTTGCCCTTGAGCCCCAACCGTGGAGACCACAGGTTCTCCTCCACCTCCTCCACATGTGTGATTCTGCCCTGCCACTTGTATGAACCAATGTCCAATGTGTTTTTGTTCTGCTGCAGGTAACGGGTGCACCACGTCATCACTTGTGGGATGAAAGCGGCCACATCTTCCCTCATAGAGTCTAGTGTGTGGCCAAGGCGGTACAGATCCTGTAATACCTTAGGGTGGCCCAGCAGGCGGCTCACATGAGACTGTAGCATCTTCTCTGAGAGCAGCTGTACCCCGCCCTGCGCCACCTCCACCACCACATCCTGAAACAGTTCATGCACCAGGGAGCCCAGCATCATGACGGCTGAGGTGGATTCTATCCCACGATGCCACTCTGCCAGCACTGCACGGCGCTGGCAGAACACACCCGATGCCACGCTGGTACTGGACACCAGGAGGTCAGGATGCACCACGGCCAGGCCCTTGGGGGGGAAAAATTATTATTACAACTACTACCATATCTATCACTACTACTCTACTGCTATTAGTCTACTTCTATTTTGACAGGTTTTTCATTACGGTTTATTTAAGATGGTGGTGGTTGTGATGGCAGAGTGAATAGTGGTGGCCTGTGCAGAGGACGTGACATGACTGGTGGTGCCGTGCAGTGCAGGACTAACTGACTGGTGCAAACAATCATGACAGACCATATCAATTTTTTCATTACATTTTTTTTATCGATATGGTACAGAACTTGTAAATAAATGTGTACTTGTATATTACTTTTTTTTTACATTTTTCCTTTAAAATACTATGAAGTATGTATTCTGCACACAGTAAACCTTCTATAAAATCAGACTAATTTGGAGAAGACCACATCCGAATTAACCAAAAACCCGGAATACCAGAAGTTTTAAAAATTGTGCATCCAACTGACACCTTCTAAACCAAACAACTAGTTTCAAAGGAATATCCTATTTTACCTCTTGTATTCAAAGACAAATTCCCACCAACAATCAGCCTTAATGTTATGTACAGTGTTGATTATCATTACACACACACACACCTGGTTGTTGTCTATGTGGTAGTGGTCATCAACAGGTTGTGTAAGAAGAATGTGTATTATATCTCCATCACGCACCACTGTGTCAGACCTGCAGGGAAGGAAAAGAAAGGCATTATTCTCTCTCTCTCTCTCTCTCTCTCTCTCTCTCTCTCTCTCTCTCTCTCTCTCTCTCTCTCTCTCTCTCTCTCTCTCTCTCTCTCTCTCTCTCTCTCTCTCTCTCTCTCTCTCTCTCTCTCTCTCTCTTCCCCCCCCCCCCCCCCCCCCAAATCAGACTCAACACATCCCAACACACCATGTGCCAGCCAGAGTGCAGGTTCTCTTCTCATTCTGAGGTGACAGCAGCTCAAGGTGGATGGTCCTGGCAGAACTGTCCCTCTTGGCCGCCAGCACCAGGTGGCGGCCAAAGTTTCCTTGGGTTGCAAATGATTCCTTGGCTTGTCCCACGTTCAAGAACTTTTTCACAATCCTGTAAGTTGTCAGGAAAAATGGAGAACAGATAAATATGATGTAATGATCACATTAACTGTCTTACAATACTTCAAAAAGATAGAATATGAAAGACTAAGACGTGAAACAAAAAAGATGATTAGGAGTAAAATAAGATCTCAAAATATGTATTGCAAATAAAACTAAATCCAACCCTGAAAGGAAGGGAAAGGATAAAAATCTGAATTGAGGGAAATAAAAAAGTGGAATACCACAGGGATCAGTTTGACACCAATAATGTTTTTAGTATATGTAATGACATGACAGAAGGAGTAAACAGTTACTGAAGTCTGTTTGCAGATGATAAGAAATTACTAAGGAAGATAAGAAACCACAAGGATTGAGGAGTTACAGAATTACATAAATGATATAAGAATGAAGTAAGACAAAAAAAATGAAATTCAATGCAAATACAAAATAGAGTAGAAAAGGAAAAAAATATACAAGAAACGTGATATATCAAAGAGAGAGAGAAAGAATAAAGGAGACATTGAATAGTAAAAAAAAAAAAATAAATAAAATAAAATATACCATTTGAAAAGGTGGAGAACAACTAAGAGAAAGTACAGGATAAATATATAAAAGATACAAGATGGATGATACACTACAAAGTTAGGTGTAGGAAAGAGGATCAAGGACACAAGTGAACATCAGCTTACGGGTCATTGGTCAGCAATCCATGAACCTGCTCCCTGGCCGGCCTCTCCTTGAAGGGCGACAGCTCTTCAAACATCTCCATAATATCAAGACAGTCCATTTCCTCATCATTAGAAGGTTTACTTGGCACCTTTTTACTATCAATCACAGCCTCCATGGTGCCAGAGGTGTTATTTCCATTAAGTACTGGAACGTTTTTACTCATTAAATCCTCCTTGAGCGGTGAAAGATTCTCAAGATTTTCTGGATTAACGTGGCACTCCAGGTCCTCCTTGGGTGAAAGTTTCCTTGGCACTTCAACACTGGCATTCCGGGTATTTAGGATATCAGGAGCGCCATCTGCATTAAGTTCAAAGTCTAGCATGCTTTCAAATACATCTGTTGCAACCTCTTTATCAATATCCATAACATTCTCTTTAAGCGTGAACCCTTGGGAGGCTTTGTGGATGTCTGTGGCAACATCAGGAGTACCATCAGTGCCTTTATCAATACATTCAGAGTCCTGTGTGCTGTTAAACATGTCTGTGGCAACATCAGGAGTACCATCAGTGCCTTTTTCCATACATTCAGAGTCCTGTGTGCAATTAAACATGTCTGTGGCAACATCAGGAGTACCATTAGTGTCTTTCTTAATACATTCAGAGTCCTGTGTGCTGTTAAACATGTCTGTGGCAACATCAGGAGTACCATTAGTGTCTTTCTTAATACATTCAGAGTCCTGTGTGCTGTTAAACATGTCTGTGGCAACATCAGGAGTACCATCAGTGCCTTTTTCCATACATTCAGAGTTCTGTGTGCTGTTAAACATGTCTGTGGCAACATCAGGAGTACCATTAGTGTCTTTCTTAATACATTCAGAGTCCTGTGTGCTGTTAAACATGTCTGTGGTAACATCAGGAGTACCATCAGTGCCTTTCTTAACACATTTAAGATCCTGTGAGTTGTTAATCATGCTTGTGGTGGTCTCCGTGGTGTGGTCAGGGTCTTCCTCCATAGGTTTAAGGTCTTGGGAACCCTTCATGATAGCTTCACTGCCTTCTGGAGTGATGTGGTTGTGGTTGCTTTCCCCATTAAGGTGAAAACCCTGAGAGCATTCACCGATGGTTGGAGTGAGTTCATCATCACTGCTGAGGGTAGTGTCACAATCCTGCTTCATGCTAACACTACACAAGGCCATTTTATCATTGATCTGCCTCCCAGAATCCTTTTTGGGCTTTATTTTCAGTGGACTGATGAATAAGTCCTCAGAACAGTCAGAAAACCCAGACGTTTCTTCCTCCTTAGCACCATTTAGTTTATAAAGTTCAGTGGTGCGGCATAACTCTGGGCATAACTCTTGTGATGAATTTGGTGATGTGGATTGTTTTTCTATATCTTTTTCTGCATGTAATTTTTCAAACTCATTATTCTCATCTGATTTTTCAGAGTCCGACAGCACGCTGACTTCATCTTTTGTTTGAGTTAGTCCTGCAGAGTTGTTGTTCCAGGCATCCTGAGAAGAATCTGACAATGAGAATAATTTAATCTCTTCTCTGCTAACTTTTTTCAACTCATTTTTATTACACACATCATCAGAGTCAGACAATATAATTATATCATCATCGTCATCATCCTCTTTGCTAGGTTTTCCTGGAAGATGAGTCCTATAACCACCTCCAGTTGACACATACATACTTAACATGCTGGACTTTGTATTTCTGGACAGTAGAGAACCCTTTCTGTTGTTTTTTCTACTTTTTCTACTGGCTGTGAGGTGACTTCTTGGACTCTCCTTGGCCTGACTTGCACTACCAAGCCCCGGAAGGACAGAGTCTTTACCAGTCAACCCGCCCTGTAAGTTGCTCCTCTGCTGTCCTTGACTTAACTTAACTCCAAGATCTTCTGAGAGATTCTTCTTGCATGGATATGGGTTGTGTTCCTTCCCTGAGGTAGTGGTGTCTCTCTTAGCATTGGGTGATACCCCTGAGTTATGTTGTGGCGACCTCTTCACTGATCTAGATGAGGCAGTCACAGAGGTGAAGAATGCGGTGATCCTCTGCTGGTTTGGCACTTCTGTTAACTGTAGGAAAAAAAGGTAAAACCATTGAAACATAAACAAAACAGTATAAAGATGTAACACACTATGCATGTATGTATTCATCCCTCCACTAATAAGTC
>JAXIVD010002348.1:0-5000 GCA_036785275.1 Cancer borealis | reverse complement strand
TGTGTGTGTGTGTGTGTGTGTGTGTGTGTGTGTGTGTGTGTGTGTGTGTGTGTGTGTGTGTGTGTGTGTGTGTGTGTGTGTGTGTGTGTGTGTGTGTGTGTGTGTGTGTGTGTGTGTGTGTGTGTGTGTGTGTGTGTGTGTGTGTGTGTGTGTGTGTGTGTGTGTGTGTGTGTGTGTGTGTGTGTGTGTGTGTGTGTGTGTGTGTGTGTGTGTGTGTGTGTGTGTGTGTGTGTGTGTGTGTGTGTGTGTGTGTGTGTGTGTGTGTGTGTGTGTGTGTGTGTGTGTGTGTGTGTGTGTGTGTGTGTGTGTGTGTGTGTGTGTGTGTGTGTGTGTGTGTGTGTGTGTGTGTGTGTGTGTGTGTGTGTGTGTGTGTGTGTGTGTGTGTGTGTGTGTGTGTGTGTGTGTGTGTGTGTGTGTGTGTGTGTGTGTGTGTGTGTGTGTGTGTGTGTGTGTGTGTGTGTGTGTGTGTGTGTGTGTGTGTGTGTGTGTGTGTGTGTGTGTGTGTGTGTGTGTGTGTGTGTGTGTGCTATCGGGAATTGTGTCATTATAAGAAATACATTAATGTTTTTTTTTTTAAAGAGAATGGAAAGTATTATGTACATGTAATGATTCTTTGCTACTGACAAGTTATTAGTATTATTCTATGGAAATATATTTGAATCTTATGCATTTAATTTTGAAAAGATTTATAGAAGCGGGGAGAGGAAAAATGAAGAAAAGTACGAGAGGAAGAAAGGAAGGAAGGAAGGAAGGAAGGAAGGAAGGAAGGAAGGAAGGAAGAGAAGAAGGGACTGACCACTGGAAAAGATCACACACGCACACACCGTCTTCTTCTTCACACATGCGGTAGCCAGTACCTGACGTGTGGTATTGAAGGTAACTACTACTGCTATTACTAGAACTACGACTATTACTACAATTACTACTTTACTACTATTACTACTACTACTACTACTACTACTACTACTACTACTACTACTACTACTACTACTACTACTACTACTACTACTTCTACTACTATACTTCTATTACTTTACTACTACTCCTACTAGCAACAGCAACAATATTACGCTATTTCATATATTAGTCAAACAAGAACCGACATCAAACTTAAGAGGAACCAGTGTAAAAAATTAACGGAACGAAAACGGATAAAACGTCAATGTCCCTCGCCTTGTGTTCTTCCTCCCAGCACACGATGGCCGGTGTCTGTGTGGTGATGGTGATGAAGGCCTTGCTCCTCCTACTGACCGTGACAATGGGCGTGACAGGTAAGACAGCACTGCACTAACCTAACAAGTGTGCCTTATGTGATTTTTCTTAGTTCGTCACAAAGCCATTAGAAGAAGCTGGCTTGCCTGTATCACGCAATACAATACAATGCAACACACCCTCACCTTCCGTCCATTCCAGGGTTGCAGGAGGTGAGCGTGGTCAGGTTCCAAACGGGGAACGTGGCTACTACAGAATCTCTGCTGGACACCGGCTTGGGTAAAATGCCAACTCTAAGACAGGTGAGCGTGACCCTACTAGGTAAACCTTCCCATACTCCCTCCTCCCTTCACTCCCCAACCATTTCCAAACAATATATAATCCCTTTTACCTCGCTACAGTCATATGGGACTCCCTACCTCCTTTTAATTACAATGGATGTCCTCAATCCCTCTCATTCCTGTCCTTCCACCACCCCCACCACAGTCCAGGTGAGCCAACCTTGTCCTCCCTCCGCCAGGTGACGCTGCTGGTGCACTTGAGGCTGCGGCGATTCACCTCCCACATCCCGCTGCTCAACTACGCCATCGAGGGTGTCAACGAGGAGCTGTTTGTGGGTGAGTGTAAGTGTGTGTGTGTGTGTGTGTGTGTGTGTGTGTGTGTGTGTGTGTGTGTGTGTGTGTGTGTGTGTGTGTGTGTGTGTATGTGTATGTGTGTGTGTGTGTGTGTGTGTGTGTGTGTGTGTGTGTGTGTGTGTGTGTGTGTGTGTGTGTGTGTGTGATTTTGTGCAAATCTTCCTATAAATCTAGCTTCTTCTTGTCTGAGATTACCCAATTTTCGTCAGCGAATTTTGCGATGAAGTTATCCAACATGAATGTCATTTATGTTCTATTCTATCCTGTTCTCCTACACGTAGTATATTAGTAATAGTAAGCCGTCCAGTAGATACCCTAGTTATAGAACAACAGGTCATCTGGTGTCTGGTCTTCTTGTGTATTATGTATCGTAAGTTATCTATTCAATTTAAAGTGGTGTGGGGATTTAAATACAAAGTGAAATAAAAACTACTACGTATCATTCTAATTTTTAACATTATTCTACGTGACAAATTTTTGCACAGACATGACGAATGTTAGAGTTAATTTCCCCCCTCGCCCCCTCTCCTCTATCTCACCCCATCCCCATTTCTCCCAGAGTAGTATGGAGTCGATACTCCTGGATGTGGGAAGGTTGCTTAAGTCTATACATTGTTGTGCGAACTAATCTCCATCCTTCCCCCTTCCCCCTCCCCGCAGAGCTGGTACCCAAGAAGAAGGACATGCACGTACAATGCTGCAGCGGACTGGTGTCAGAGGCGTTCAAGTTCAAGCCCAAAATGTTCAAGTGGCAACACATCTGTGTGTCCATCAACCTGGACACCAGGATCATACACGTCATATACGACGACCTGTGTGTGTGTGTGTGTGTGTGTGTGTGTGTGTGTGTGTGTGTGTGTGTGTGTGTGTGTGTGTGTGTGTGTGTGTGTGTGTGTGTGTGTGTGTGTGTGTGTGTGTGTGTCTGTGTGTGTGTGTGTGTGTGTGCGTGTGTGTGAGAGAGAAATGAGAATCATCAATCATTGGGGGCACACATCGAGGGGCGCATCGCCTCACCAATCCCCCGACGCGCGTGTGTCTATGTTTAAAAACCTTTTATAAGTAGCGACAATTCCTCTAAGCGCGACTGTTCACTCCATCTTATACATATAGTTTGGTGTGTCTCGCTGACGGAATAGTGTCACTCACATTAAGCACCGTTTGGTATGTATATAGACAGCTTTGCCTACTAACGAAATAATAGCTTCTGACAGCCGTATGTGTCCGCTTCCACAGGAGTACCGGCGACACCTCAATGTGCCAGGGTCTGAGTTGGGTCCCGGGGAGAGACTGGAGGTGCGTGGCGGCGGACGTCTGGTGGTGGGACAGAAATTATACTCCCTCGATGGGGACTTCATCGTTCTGGAGACTCTGGACGGCGAGGTGGGCGACTGGCGGCTATACGACATGGCGCTCGAGGTAGACCAGATGAAGTCTCTGCTCCGCTGTCGTGATTTAGGCGACCTGCGGCCACCGATGATGGACCTGTCGAGCGGCCACTTCGAAGTGTTAGGGCCCACCAGCGTTCGCAACATCACACTTGCCGATATCTGCACCGATCGGGTCACTGGTTTCTATCTCTTCTTCCCCCAGAAAACGACATTCAGCCGCGCGTACTCTTGGTGCCGCAAGCTAAAGGGCAGCCTCATCCTGCCGGAGGGGGGCGCCAGTAATGCCTACTTCTTTGATAGGTTCGTGAAGTACAAATACCAGTGCGACGACATTTGGACGCATCTCTTTTGGATCGGGTCCAGCGGCAACCTGACGACTGGCGTGTGGCAGCGGCTGACAGACGGTGAGCCCATCAAGTGGTACCAGTTCCTACGAGAATACCGCACCGTCACGACGGAGTTCCTGTGCATTGCTGTAGTCACGCACGACCGCTATAAGTGGGCAGCATGTCCTTGCGACATCGAGACGTGCGTGTTATGCAACTTTACGACGCATCCAGAGATGCGCCTTCGCGGCCTCTGCAAGGACTCTGCTTTTGACCGACTTTTTTCTTTCCGCGACAATAAGGAATACAAACTGATTTTCGACGGTCTGGCCCATATAGTGATGGAGGAAAATAACTCGACGTGGGTGATGCGCAGCCGCCTCTACCCATACATGAAGGCGGAGATGATATCCCAGTGGGTGGGACAGTACCCAGTGGGCGTGCATAAATGGATTATTGATGGTGACAGATGTCGCCAGAAGGAGGTACGTAGACACAGCTGTCATTTTGATAAAGATATATAAACTCTTGTCGTCCCATTTGTTATCATCGCCTTGCCCGCAGGTGGACCTGTTGCTCACGTCTTGCCACGATGACGAGTACACATGCAACGACGGCTCGTGCATCAAGAAGAGCCGCCGTTGTGACCTGAGCGTGGACTGCGATGACCAGAGTGACGAGATGGACTGTTCGGTGGTGATGATACCCGATGGCTACTCGGAGCAGCTTCCGCCGCCCACTTACAAGGGCACGCCGCTGCCCATTCTTTTTGCCCTTAACATCACCTCCGTGCGGGAGTTCAACCTGGTCTCCTTCACCATCGGCATCGACGTTTACATAAGGATGCAGTGGAGGGACCGGAGGCTCAAGTACAACAACTTGCTGGCCAACATGCGCGCCAACAAGCTGAGGAAGTGGAAGGAGGTAGGCCTGTAAGGCCTGTATAGCGCGTATAGCCTGTAAGGAGGGATATAGTAGGGCCTGGCAGATTATGGCTGGCATTGTACAGTTGGGTGGTGTGTAGTGTAAGAGGTGAGGAGGGATGAGGTGACACCGGAAGGATGGGGGAGGCAGGGTGGCTTGGCGTATAATTAAGGATGGAAGTGATGCCAAGAGTGACCACGGCACAAAGACAATAACAATAATATGACCAGCCTTTTCTTGCTCTGTTGGTCTCCTGGTGTTATTCCAGTGACAAAATTTCCATTCTCCCATCCCCAGGTGTGGACTCCGGGTCTCGAGGTGGAGGACGGAACCAAAAGCGCCGTGGAGATCAAGACACATGCGCAGGCAGCCTACGTGGTGCGAGCCGCGGGGCCGCTGCCTGATGACGACACCACCATCAGAGAAGGTGTGTGTGTATTCACTTCATAGTCTGCTGCTGGTCTCTCTCGAGACAGCCGGCCGTCCCCCTATGAAAAGAGCTCAGAGCTCATAGT
>JAXIVD010002347.1:60000-61973 GCA_036785275.1 Cancer borealis | reverse complement strand
CCTCGGACGTTGGGATCATGTTAGGGGGAAGAAAACATGTTTTCCTCAAGTTTCCAAAGAGAAAATTAAAGTTAATCCAAAATTCATAGAATGAAGAAAATGGTGGACACATGCGAGCTCAGGCGACCCTCACTCATTATACAGGGAGAGGAGAGAGGCTGGAGGATGCCAAGGAACGGAGGCGAGGCGAGCTGTCTTTCTTCTCTAGTTAAATTTAGTGGGGGAAGTGGAGATGCCCATTATAATGAAAGTGGGAGTTGAAGGCTTGGGAGAAGAAGAGCGAGGGGAGAAAAGGGAACACTGTTCATTATGTATATGACAGATGACTTATTAGTGAATTTTAATGGAAACTGATATGATATAAACGTTTTCTCTTATTGCAGTTGTTATGAAATCAGTATCTTGACTTGATTAATACGAAATAAGTACAGTTGTTAAGGTGTTTCCTCTAAACCTCATTTTTATATCGAGTTATTCAGAATATTTTTCTATTAGCACATTTAAACTATATATTTCAAACTTTTTTCCACTTTTCATCGCCTTGATTTAATTGCAGCTCAAGTTAACAACATTTTGTACTCTTTAGCAGCTTCAGTAATGTCTTTTTTCTTATATTTAAAGCACGGTTCCAGGATATGCGGATCATGACTTTGTATTTCTTGATAAACAATAAAATCGCGATGAAAACAGGAGACTTGGAAGAATGATCGACTCGAGAAACCATCTGGCATGCGTGTCTCCAAAAAGCATTAAGATGGCACTCGCAGCGGAAACAGTAATGGGTGTGTGTCATTATCGATACGACTGTCTTGCAGCGTATTGGTTAGATTTGTCTTGGTTATGTCACAGCCACGACGTTCCCTACTTAACGGATTGTACTTCTGTGCCTGCGTGGATGTAAAGGAGGGAAGGACGTAGTATAGAGGGTGGAGGGAGTGTTATTGTAGATGTTGAGTAGATGTATAGGGTGATAAGACGTTTTGTGGCAATGGGAGGAATGGTAGATTTGTTATTGTTATTACTTTTTTTTATGATCGAAATAATATGTTCCTCACTAATCACTTTGAGGAAGTAGTGGTGTTCTTAGCCCACATACCTCTACTTAATGTTCTGGGGCAGGGGCGTGCTATTTGCCCTGAGTGAGAAGTAAACACACACACACACACACACACACACACACACACACACACACACACACACACACACACATACACACACACACACACACAGGAGGGGGGGGGGCAACTTATACATACTTAGCACCGGCATATGTATCCTCACACAGCGATCTATCAGAATGTGCATATTCAATAGAAGCAACTATTCTTACACAGACTTTTACTATCCACAACTCCACCGTATCTTGAACAATGCGAAAATAATACAAAACCGTTCATATTAGAGAACATAATTTACTCTTAATACATTTAAACCTTTCATCTATCAGTGGCAACAAACTGTTTCTAAAATCTTCAATGAGTCCATGACAGTGAGACCAGATTGAAGATTTTGATAAAGTTGAACACGACCGAAGTTTTCGCGGCTGTGGTGACGGCAGGAGTGTGGAGACCAAGATGGAGCGCTGCCAACCCAAACAGTACGAAAGGGGAGAGGCGAGCGAAGAACTGTGATAGTCGACATGGTCCAATAAAGCCTCACGGATCGCCGAAGCTCCTAATGCAAGTAGCGTGTTGCCTCTCCGACTGCCGGCAGATTTCAGACGTTATTGCGCAACGTTAAGGGCTAAGTTATTGTTCTTTTAGGGGGGATAAAGGTCCTTAGTCCGTGGGAGGCAGTGGAGGCCAAGTCCAATAAGGGCATGAGAGAGGATGGAAGGACGGGAAACAGTAGTAAGGGGGTGTGGGGGATGGGAGGGAAGGGTGTGGAGCTCCGGGATCCTGCTGAAGGAGTGAGTGTATTGACAGCTCCTCCTGGAAGTATCGGCGGAATTTGAGTCACATAAACTACATTAT
>JAXIVD010002347.1:40000-52500 GCA_036785275.1 Cancer borealis | reverse complement strand
GGGAAGGAGGGGAGTGAGGGATGGATGGATGAGGGGAAATTTCTCTCGCGCCGCAGACTCAGGAGTCTCTATCGTACTTGGCTGCTCCATCATTTACGCCCTTTAGGCTTCGTTATCCTTGAAGGAGCAGCAAGAAGTAACAGGAAATAGGTCTTCCGTCGTATATGCCAAAGGGGTTCTCTCGCGAGCCTATCCTCTGTCCGTCCAGAATACCATTTCATCTCAGCAGCTCGGCTTGGCGGAGAGGAGGAGCGAACGCTGCATCCATTTCTGTTTTAATAACATTCAGAAGCCAAGTCTTGTGGCCAAATTAGCCTCAAGGAACCAACCAACTCTGCGTCCAGCAGCCAAAGGGTTCGGTGCAACAAGGGAGCACAAGAACCACGGTCATTAGGTCGGAAACCATATCCTCCGAGCAGGAAGACGTGACCTTAACTAGACGAGAGAGGAAGAGGACCGTCTTGCCTCGTCGGGACCACAAGAACAGTCGGCGAGGGAGGAGGGCAGAGCAAACTTCAATTTGCCTGGAAGTGCTGCTGCAGCTCGCCATTGGTCATCAGAGAGAGTAAATATTGTTCTTCCCCCGGCGGCGAGAAGGGCCAGCCGCTCCAGCAGGGCTCCTCACCGCATCGCTCCAGCTGGGTTATGCGTATGAATAAACATAATGCTGTGTTGTTGTTGTTCAAGGTAAATAGACTTTATATATGACCGCCGCAGATGTTAGTTTGGGATCTTTCAGAGTTGTCTAAATATTGAGGTTTGTTCTGTCCAAACACTACTCCGCTCACCTCGTTCCCGATGTTACTTTGTTTTCAGAAAGCACCGCAAAATGCGTCATTGCCTCATGGGATGAAGAATTATCTCTCTGAGGTCAGCCTTAGATTAGCCACAGTCATGCTGGATGTTGCCTTTATCTTGTTGAGCGTTTAGGCCAAACACCAGAAACTTTGCAGTGAATCTAAACACGCAAACATGAACACATCTACTCCACCTGTGTCTGATGAAAGATTTCCTGCTAAACTACACCTTTCATAAGTTAATTCTGCAAAAATAAATGTGTGAATTTGTCTTTACGATGACTGTGATATTGAAAACTATACGTTGATACTTTATGTGTTAGTGAAGATTTATAAACTGGCAGCTATATTCTTATAACTTAGATTACTTGAATACTTTCCGATATTAATTAATCTAGTAAGTAACGATTGTTTAGGCAAGACAGTCATGTATCATTCAGGGTGATGCTGATGTCGTCATTAAGCAAACAAGTGACGTTAGGGAATCTTGAGTGTCCTCACGTTCTTAGGGATCAATAACTAGACGAGAGCGTGGTATTTATGGCCAACAGTCAGCCATCAAGGACAACTGTTCTTAGCAAAAGTCGGTTCTGTATGTTTCATTGTTGATTAATGGCGGGCAACTTTGCGAGCTTGGGCAAGGCAGCCGCGTGTTGCTTGAGGTAAATGATAGAGTGGAAGGCTGTGTAAGGCTGTGTAAGGCTGCATCAGGCGAGCGGCGGTGGTTTAGGGGACGACTTCCGACTGGTCACCTTCTCCGGTATTCATATTTCCGAGGGGCGACGCGGGGAAGAAAGGAGGTGGAGGTGACGGGGAGGGGAGGACCAGAGGGAGGAAAGACAAGGGAGTTTTGGGTAGACACACACACACACACACACACACACACACACACACACACACACACACACACACACACACACACACACACACACACACACACACACACACACATACATACACACACACACACACACACACACACACACACACACACACACACACACACACACACACACACACACACACACACACACACACACACACAAGGTACTTCATCGGTTTACCTTGAAGCAAAAACTTGAAGTAAATACAACTGCACTGCATGAAGAAGAATAGAAAAAATAAAAAAGACATCAAGAATTGCTAATTGTCACTGAACACGATACAGAAACCATTCAGTCCCTCGAGAGAGAGAGAGAGAGAGAGAGAGAGAGAGAGAGAGAGAGAGAGAGAGAGAGAGAGAGAGAGAGAGAGAGAGAGAGAGAGAGAGAGAGAGAGAGAGAGAAATGAAAACACCTTGCTTTCTCTCCTTCGATATCTTGTAAACATTGCCTGAAGAGAAGCTAAACAAAATACTAATAGATAACGAACGATACACGGAGATAAATTTAACACTACCATATAATTCTTTCTTATCCCTTCAACAAAAAATAAACTGAAAGAAACACACTCCTTCCACGTCCCTCCACACCGCAAGGACTTAAAGAAGAGCATCGTGCGTCAGTTCCCGGACGGAGCACCATTACCGTAACACCGGCCTCCCAATGTGCTGTTTTCAACCCCGCAGAAGGGAAGGAAAATTAGGGTACAACGTCCATATGAATGTAAACAAACTGTACCCAAGCCGTTATTTCTGTTAGTTATGGGCCCACCACTTGAGGGCGTAATGGCGGGTGGAACATAATCACACTCGCAGTTCAAGCACAAAGTAGCGGGATTGTCCACTTAACTTTTGGAGAGGTCGTAAAAGTGAGGTGGTCAAGGACGTAACCCGCTGGACGCTACAGTAGCCGCGCCTCTCTTCGTGTTGGCCTGGTAGCTGGTCGTCTTTTCTTCCGGGGAAAAAGAAAGAGTAGTCCGGTCTTTAATGCCTCGTTCGGATGCATCTGTTCCGATATAGTCACGTTGGGTTCCCGTGTCTCGTGTATATCGATGACTAGAACTTTTCAGGCATTAGTGATGGACTTAATACTTTGTTTCCGATCAAGATGAGAAAATGTAGATAGCGCATTAGACTCCAACAACTGTGGAATGATAAGACAAGAAAAGAAATATAAGAATTAATACGATATATTCTCCTGTCACGGTGAATGAAAATTGAACAAAATTCTCACCCACAAATTTGAGATAGAGTGATGAGAAACACGTCCTTAAACAACGCAAACCAATGTGAGAGTAAGCAAAGGTGAAGCAAAGAACACTGACACCAAAACGAGTCCCAGGCAGGTGGTCGTCCTTCCTCACCGACCCACGACCTCGGAGCTCGTTTGTCTTTGCCGCTAAAACTCTCTCGAGTAATTAAATCTTGAGGCGGATGCTGTGCTCGAACTTTAACTGAAAAAAGTGGAGAGGCTTGGATTTGTGGCGTACCAGCGGCAGGGCGACCAGACAGGGGAGGGGAGTTGAGGGCAGGGTACAAGAGGTGGCAGGGAGGGGGCGACGCAATCCGAGTGTCATTTGCGTCCAGGTTTTACGGTGTCAGAGAGGCGAATAATGTGAGTGTGAAGTGAATCAGTCCGGCTGTGTTTGTCTTACATGTGTGTGTGTGTGTGTGTGTGTGTGTGTGTGTGTGTGTGTGTGTGTGTGTGTGTGTGTGTGTGTGTGTGTGTGTGTGTGTGCGTGCGTGTGCGTGTGCGTGTGCATGTGGGCCTTAAATAGATGTTTTGTGAGTGCTTCATGTACGTGGTTTTAGTGGTTAGTTCACGTGATGTTGAGCGCGGTAATTACTATTCATTTTACACGCGGCTCAAAGGAAATAATAAATAACCCAATTAACAAAAGATTAAATTTCGGTTTGGTGTCTGTATTTTTCAGGGTAATTTTACCGGCGGAAGTCTTAGGTATGGAGATGATTAATTCATTTGCATTACATTATGAACGAGAGCGTAACCAGACGTGCTGGAATTATAGAAGAATGAAAACCACAAGTCAAGACCAGATTCTCCCTGGAAATATGAATAGGAGGACTTTTTTCTTACATACGGAGGAGGAGGAGGAGGAGGAGGAGGAGGAGGAGGAGGAGGAGGAGGAGGAGGAGATGAAGGAGATGGAGGAGGAAAAGGAGGAGATGGAGGAGGAGGAGGAGGAGGAGGAGGAGGAGGAGGAGGAGGAGGAGGAGGAGGAGGAGGAGGAGGATTATAATGAAAAATTAGGATGAAGAGAGGAAAAAGACGAGCAGGGAAAAAGATAAAGGGAATCCACAAATACGTGTAGTAAAGGAAGAAAAATATTTGAAGGTGGATGGAAATACAAGTTTGAAGGGGACGCAAGAGAGGGAGAGGCGGAGGGAGGAGAGGGAAACAAACCAACGCAAAAGAGAAACCAACTCGAAATACCTGCAGTCTCACCTGTCTATTCTCTCCCCACCTGTCCCACCCGTAACGAAGTGGTGCCGCTAAGAGGGTGGGGCACGATATTGACCATAATTGCGAATGGTGAAATGGGTGTAATGGGCTCACGTTATTGTAAGCTGAAGGGTCGACAGCAGATAATAGTGAAGGCAATGAAAGAGGAATTTGGGGGTACATTACGGAGGCTGCTTGTGTAACCTGCCGGCTGCTGGGATACCGACACCACGTGATGGAAGAGGGGGGGAGGAGGAGGAGGAGGAGGAGGAGGAGGAGGAGGAGGAGGAGGAGGAGGAGGAGGAGGAGGAAGGATGGACGGACGGACGAGAAGATGAAGGGCAAGGGAAGATCGGATTCATATTATGTTCTTTGTTTGTTTGCTTATGAAGGAATTACACAATTAGTTCATTCATTCATGTGTTAATTAATCAATGCATTCATATATCTGAAATAAAAAAAAGTATGACTGTATATTCCTTGTGTAAAATAATATCATAGGAATATTAGTCAAGTCCCGAAAGAAAAATATTGAGCAGGTACTGAAAAAATGAATAATTGTTGGACAAATTCTAACTACCTTTCATCAGCGTGTTCCCTCGGCGTCACCAACACAAGGTCGTAAGGTCGTGGCAGGCAGCTTGCTCTCCCGCTATCTCGGTGGCCGCGGTGTCCTGGAAATCATATCAACTAATGTATTCTTTCATCAATAAGCGTGGATTCATAAATAAGTAGTGGTCACAACACTGTATATTAAAATGATTAAGTGTCGTTGTAAAGTCTTTGATGGTTGTCTCTTCCATATGTATCAAATGTGAAGCGCGATACTGTTTAAGCTTCAGACACAAAACACAGATCATGGTAATGTCAGTGATTAAAAATATATGGCGATCCCCTTTTGTTAACCTTTTTTCATATATTATTGTAGTATTCTGAATCAAAAGCTCTTGAATGACGTGGGATGAAAGTGAGAAAACTGAATTGCATTATATTAAGAAAGCAAAAAAACTGTAGTACTGAATATCAATAGAAAAAGGGGATGTGAGGCAGAATTTTATCATTATTGAATAAAAGACAAAGAAACAAAGAATATAAAAGGTGGAATTGCAACAGGAAAAATAAAATATAAGGAAACAGGAATATTATAACATGCAAGCCTTAGATAATGTGTACGAGGGTCAGTTGTTATAGCAGCAACAGCAGCAGCAGCAACAGTACCAGCAGCAGTAGTAGTAGTAGCAGGTTGTAGTAGTAATAGTAGTAGTAGTAGTAGTAGTAGTAGCAGTAGTAGTAGTGGTAGTAATAGTAGTAGCAGTAGTAGTGGTAGTGGTAATACAGTTATTGGAGGAAAAGGACAAAAATGAGGGTAAAAACAAGGAGTTGAAAGCCTTGAAGGAAGAAGAGGAGGAAGGAAACGACGTAAGGAAGCAAGAAGAGGAGGAGGAGAAAGTGTAATAAAGGAGTAGCAGGTAACAGAAAGCTTGTTAGCTTATAACAAAGTTACCTGCTTGACTAAATTACTTCGTTGTGGAGACTTTTACAACTGATGTGACGATGGCAGCGAACAATGATAATAATAAGATGAAAATGAAGAGAAAGGAGAAGTGGATAGAGGTAAAGAAAAGAAAAAAAAGGAAAATTATAAGAAAAAAGATAAAAAAAAGAATAGAAAAAGGAAGGAAGAGGAAACCTTAAAGAAGAGGAGTAGGATAAGAAATAGGAAGAGGGACGGGAGAAAGAGAAGGAAGAGAGGGAAGAGGAGAAGGAGGAGGAGGAGGAGGAGGAGGAGGAGGAGGAGGAGAAGGAGGAGGAGGAGGAGGAGGAGGAGGAGTAGTTGGACCCTCCACGTAACGCGCACAATCTTCCCACAGGAGGCAGCCAATATGTCCAACAATACCCCGCACCATAAGATTAATCCCAGTCGGCCGGTATTAAATAGTTCCCTCGAAGTTTATCCGAATACCCGCATCTGGTGTCTTTTGCACAATTCCTCGTCGCCGCCGCTGTTCCATTTGCTTGTGCCACTATATTCCTCCAGCTAGGAAGTCCTTCGCTGGCAGTTGTTCGTCGCTATACATCGTCGGCTTCCACTCCAGGCAAAGCAAACGACCTCAACCAGGCGGATATGAGTTATGGAAAAAAGCGTATGCGTTCCTACTCTGCCTTGTGTGTGTGTGTGGGTGTGTGTGTGGGTGTGTGTGTGTGTGTGTGTGTGTGTGTGTGTGTGTGTGTGTGTGTGTGTGTGTGTGTGTGTGTGTGTGTGTGTGTTTGTGTGTTGTGGGTGAGGGGGGTGGGGTGGCGAGCATATAGGCAGAGGCAGAAACAGACAGACAGAAAGACAAACAAACAGAGATGGGTTGAAAATATCGAGTGTGAATCTCAACAAGCTTGTTATATTTACTTTTTGTGAGCAAAGTCAGTTTCCATTATCTGTGAGCTCTTTGAAGTGTTAAAGGAGGATACATGTAACTTGCAACATCAGACTAGCCACACTTTTTTTTTTTTTTTTGCTATGGATGACATGACTAACTGTTACAATCTTTCATTGCATCCACAACAACGTTTAAACTAATTCAGAAACTCATGTTGTTGTATTTCTGTCTTACTATTCACGAAGATACACTCATTTTCAACATTTCCTTGGACGTTGCTCTATAAAGACACACCACTGACACCTTCTTTAATAATCTCTCCAACAAATATCTGTCAAAGTAGCAAATATTAATCGCAGGATTGGAAGTTAATCAGAGAAGCTTCACCTGTGCCCCTTCCTCCTCCTCCATAGCTGTGTCTCCCTCTTCTCAGCCCTCACCCAAGAAAACAGCGCGACTCTCACTGTCAACAGCCCCTCACAATGCTCTCCTGTTATTACCACATGCCACGCAGTCTTCAAAGCGCGTCGGAGAGGAGTCGGGTCCAATAATATTTGGTGAAGCATTCATATCCAATTAATATTTGTTGCGTGTCTAATTAATATTCATAAGAGAGAGACCTCCACTCACCTTGTCCTTCTCTCCCTCTCCCCTCCCCTTCCCCCTCCTTCTTCTTCCTCTCTGTACTGATTTCTGCTTCATTCATATCAACCACGTGACCCAAATTTTTTTTTATAAAAGTAGATTTTTTTTTTTCAAGAATGGACTACAACTCTAAACGCCGTGTGTGTATGTGAGTGTATGGGGGGGAGGGGATTGTGTCTGTGTGTGTGTGGAGGGGGGGAGTGTGTGTGTGTGTGTGTGTGTGTGTGTGTGTGTGTGTGTGTGTGTGTGTGTGTGTGTGTGTGTGTGTGTGTGTGGTTGTATTTAAGTAATTGTGGTATGCAGGATCTCAACTAACTCGTAATAGCTTGTGTTTTATCCAACTGCGTTCTAAACAAATGATTTTGTTATATCTATATAATCTTCATCTCTGGACATGTTTGATCTCATATGTGGAGAGTTGAATATCTTTACATCCTTTGAACATCTATCTTGTTTTATATAAATTGAAACCCACACCTTCTTCTATTATTAGCCTTCTCTCTCTCTCCGCAAATTCAATTGAGTCACCTTATCAATGCAATATTCATGATCTAATCTAACTCATTTCTGCTTTACAAGGTAGGTAAGTCTTGGTATCATCCTTGTTGGTAGTATTTGCTAAGCTGCGGTGATCGTATAGTTTAGATCGTATTATGGATACATTCGTCTTTCTTTCTCATTCGATACGTTCTCATTTTGTGTTTTTTAGGATGTGTAAAAGCGTACTTGAGTTCGGATGTACCTGGTAATCCGTGCGTGCGTGCGTGCGTGCGTGCGTACGTGCGTGCGTGCGTGCGTGCGTGCGTACGTGCGTGCGTGCGTACGTACGTGTGAAAGATGACACACCTCGTCGGTATTCACATCATGATTGAGGTAATTGACGAGGATGAGGTCCAGCTACCACCTCACTTTCCCGCCCTCCTTTCCTCTCTCCTTCCCTTCCTCTCTTTCTCTCCCTTTCTCCCTCTCCCTTTCGACTTCTCTTTCCACCACTGTCACCTTCTGTGTTGGCCACCACTTGTGTCTTTCCTGATATCATAACACTCACTTTTTTTTTCCTTTCTCTGCCTTCCTGTTCCTCCACCAGAACAAGATCCTCCCTCCCCTCAGTCATATATTCTCCTTGGACCGATTCCCTCTTTTCTCTGGCCCCGCTTCCTCTCTCACTTGGTCTTCCACTTCCTCCACAAGAGCCTCTTCCTCCCTCTCTCCCTCACAGTACTCTTCTCTCACCAATACTCCGTCTCCCCTCGTCTTCCCTTCAACACCTCCCATCAGACACTCCCCTCCATGCCGCTTACACACACACGAAAAAAATAAAGAGAAAGAGAAAGACGGTATATTCATTTTATTTTAACGGAATAGAATATAATAAATCTTTTGAATGAAAGAACTAAAATATAGCTCTGAAAAAGGGCTTTACATAAACATATGATGAGGTAAAAAAAATACGTATATTGAAACGCTGAATTCAGTGCTGCAGGTGAGATGGATTAGCCAAAATGACATCCAATATGGCTCACCCCCTTTCAAAAAAAAAGAACAAATAAATAAATGAATTTGGACGGTACACACACGGAGCCCTGAGCAAGTGGAGCCAGTTAGCCCGTCATTGAAATTCAGCTCAGCGGCCACTCTCGTGTTTTTCAACGATGTAAAAATAAATAAAGAAAAAAAAGACTTTACAGTGTGGAATTTCAACCCAGTGACCTTGATCTTGCTGCTCCCGCCTGGTTCCCCTACTCCCGTTCCTCCCCCTTCCTCCCTCCTCGTCCTCCTCCCTCTTCCCCTCTTCCTTCTCCCCCTCTTCTTCATACTCTTTCCCCAGGTACTCCTCTTCCTGTCCTCCCTCCCTCCCTCCCTTGGCTTGTGCAAGAGGCGGAGGAAAAATAAAACGTTCGTCGATTCACTTTACAATTTTCCATTTCCTCTCTCAACTGCGTGCGTGCGTGTGTGCGTGTGCGTACGTGCGTGTATTTATGCGTGCGTTTGGGCTCCGACAGTATATGAAATTACCTTCACGGGTAGAAATAGTCGTAAAAAAACACATTTACTCATCCACTGGCTAAATGCAGTCCGCTGGCCGTAATCCCCTTTGGTTGTAACGAGAGTAAATAAAAAAGGGCAATGTATTCTGTAGCTTAAATCCACCAATAATCCCGGTATTAAAGAGATGGAATTATCGTCGCACGGAGTATATGTGTTGATTGAAATTAAAGCTCAGGCCGCCACATCAAATCAACATTAGCAAAAATGATGAATCTGTTCCATTACCGAGGGAGGGGAAGGGAGGGAAGGGAAGGGAGGGGGGGAGGGAGGGAGAGAGGGAGAACAGGTGTGTGTGTGTGTGTGTGTGTGTGTGTGTGTGTGTGTGTGTGTGTGTGTGTGTGTGTGTGTGTGTGTGTGTGTGTGTCTGTGTGTGTGTACTATTGCTAGTACTATGGATTTGTGACTTACTACTACTATACCTTTATAGATTAAGGTTATGTGTTTGTGTGAGCGCGTGCGTGTGTGCGTGTGCGCGTGTGTAGTACTACTATGAATCCCTGACTGACTACTATATGATTAAAGTATGTGTGTGTGTGTGTGTGTGTGTGTGTGTGTGTGTGTGTGTGTGTGTGTGTGTGTGTGTGTGTGTGTGTGTGTGTGTATGTGTGTAGGTGTGAGAGAGATAGTGGGTGTGAGTGTGAGTGTAAGAGTGTGTGTATGAGTGAGAGTGTGTGTATGAGTGAGAGTGTGAGTGTAAGAGTGTGTGTATGAGTGAGAGTGTGTGTATGAGTGAGAGTGTGAGTGTAAGAGTGTGTGTATGAGTGAGAGTGAGTGATTGAGTGAATGAGAGAGAGAGAGAGAGAGAGAGAGAGAGAGAGAGAGAGAGAGAGAGAGAGAGAGAGAGAGAGAGAGAGAGAGAGAGAGAGAGAGAGAGAGAGAGAGCACTGTCCTGTAGGTTCTAGATGTGGATACACCTGCGTGTTTTAGATGGAGGGAGGAAACAGACTCCATCATTACCCGAAGAGCAGCCGAGCAACATTTACACATGGTCACGTCCTGGGAGCGGCCAGACCAACTTACGCCCAGGACCTTAACGAACGCGATAAGACAATTTCATTTCCCGGTCGGTGGCAGTCATGGGAGGAGGCACCATGCTTTACTCTCGACGTCCGCCCCCTGGACCCATTAACAATACATAACAACAATCATTGACAACATCAGACATCTATAACTACCAGGAGACAATAAATCGAAGCCCAGTGTAGAGTTATAACATTCTGTGAGGGTGTCGCAGGCGTGCATCGAGTGTGGCCAACCTGAAGGGAAGACCAGCCTCGCCTTAATACTTATAAATCCTTGCCTTTATATCCTCATCTGTCTTTACCTCTAGCGGCGCACAATACCGCCGTCTTAGACCTAGATCTATCTATTCATCGCAGGCCTGCACGTCTTTCCCATATGAGTGAGTTTTGGCTCAACGTTCCCTGAGTCCCCCGGATCCCAGCTTGACTAATGAAGTAAATGATAACAACAGCAGCGCAGACGGCATTACGGGGCACCTTGGGTATTCACGAAAATTTCCTCCCGTTCCCCAGCGACCAAAGATCAGAGTCTGAAGGGCGTTCTGGCCTCCACAGCACCAACAAACTCTAAGTATATTGATGCCAGCCAAAGGCAATTCAGGTCCATATTACTCTAACTTCGTATGTAGATTGCTGAACTTATATCAAGAGTTAGAATTAGATGGACGATGTTGAGTGAAAAACATTATCCATTTCAACGGCCTTCCAATAACGTTCTTCGTATTTATTACAGATTTTCGCTCAGCCAATGGGCGCTCAGCAGGGGAATCCTAACGACCAATCAGAGCGCTTCCTTTGAGCCAGCGCCATCTGAGAAAATCATCCAAACTTCTTGTGGACTGCTTTCGCCTCAGCCTCCGCCTCCTTCTCCTCTTCCTCGTCGTCGTCGTCCTACTCCTCCTCCTCCTCCTCCTCCTCCTCCTCCTCCTCCTCCTCCTCCTCCTCCTCCTCCTCCTCCTCCTCCTCCTCCTCCTCCTCCTCCTCCTACTCTTCCTTCTCCCTCTTCTCTCCCTCATCCTACTTCTCTGCGGGACGTGTTTTGAGATATTACATTCCCTGGTAATGCATTAAATTCTTGCATAAATCATGGTTCCCCTTCGAGTCGGGGCCCCCTGTTTGCCAGTTTTAAATGACGGGGGTTCCTGGAGGAGCTGACGGAGGGGGTTGGGCCTGGAAAGAGAGAGAGAGAAAGAGAGAGAGAGAGAGAGAGAGAGAGAGAGAGAGAGAGAGAGAGAGAGAGAGAGAGAGAGAGAGAAAGGTGGAAGAGGCTAGAGAAGGAAAGGGGCCGCACAAATAACCAGGAGCGGGAGTCAAAGGGCTGCGAGGAAGGCTTCTTTGATCATTAGTGACGCGCGCTTGTTTTAGCCTCGTGCCAGAAAATTGTGGTCGCTTAGCAGTGCTCGCTCTTACCTAGTAGAGGACACATATTGGAGCCGTCGCAGACTGGTAGGACCTTCGTCAATAAAGAGGCCAACACAAGGGGGCTTCCGCTTCTTCTGGTAGATTCAGCCCTCCTCTTGGCCCCCCTTGTCCTCGCTCCCTCCGCCATCCAAAGCATTGCGTCATAACAACCTGAAATGAGAAAAAATAATTGATGTTAAAATTTTTGCAAGGTATTTTTTCTTTTTACTTACAAGGATTTGCTTTACGCTTAGATGATGTCTGAGATGTAGAAATTTGTTTGTTTATTTGTTTTTTTGGTGTGTGTGTGTGTGTGTGTGTGTGTGTGTGTGTGTGTGTGTGTGTGTGTGTGTGTGTGTGTGTGTGTGTATGTGTGTGTGTGTGTGTGTGTGTGTGCGTGTGTGTGTGTGTGTGTGTGTGTGCGTGTGCGTGTGCGTGTGCGTGTGTGTGTGTGTGTGCGTGTGTGACACATTTTATGGACGTAAAATCAAGCTATCCGTTCGTTATTGGCAAATGTTTTTCTTTCTTTCTATGTAAGCAATTTTTTATTGCTTACATATTATTTATTAAAATCTATAAGCTAGTTTGGGGTATAATGATGATGGTAATAATGATTATATGTTAATAGTCATATTGATAATAATAATAATGTTAATAATAAAAATAATTATAATATCAATATTAATAATGATAATTATAATATCAATAATGATCATGATAATGATAATAATAATAGTAATATTTATGATAATAATAATAATTATAATAATAATGATAATAACCATGATAATAATAAATGTGGTAATGATAAATGCAGTATTAATTAGAAAAATCATGGTAATATTTATAATAATGATGATAATAATAATA
>JAXIVD010002347.1:22500-32500 GCA_036785275.1 Cancer borealis | reverse complement strand
AGTAGTAGTAGTAGTAGTAGTAGTAGTAGTAGTAGTAGTAGTAGTAGTACCATTGGTGGTGGTTGTGCTAGTAATAGTAGTAGTAATAGAGGTAACAGACATGTTTTGTTCAGGGGACGAGTGTTGCAACGGCAACTCGTGATTTCAAGAAATATGATAACAGGTCACAGTTACTTAGCTGATTAACTCAGCTGAAGTATTACTAAGTCTGCTTTCGTATAGTAATCAGAGTTGCTAGGCTTCGTGTCCCTTAACTAGAAAAAATTGAAAATGAAGCTTAGCAGGTGAATAAACCTGTCTTCTTTTCAACCTTGTATAGCGGGTGAAGTTTTGTAAAAGTATGTAGATAAAAGTCATAAGGTAGTATGTAGGGACCCTTTGTTATGAATCATCACGTCTGAGTTTACAATGAAATATTTAATCTTTATTTTTAGCTGTCATGCTTACAGGTAAAAGTGTTACTTTCTGAACGTAAATATCCGTGATGTCATAACATTATCTTCGTCACCTTGACAGTTTCTTTAGGACCATTTTTGATTTGATTGGTTACATTTAAGTTAACAATTTTGTATATAAGCGTCTAAATTTAAGATGAAGATCTATTTGAGTGTAATAAGAAGGCGTCGGGAGCCTCTGTGTGGCGGCCATTCGTTTTGGGTCCGTTTTTCGCGAAAACTGGAAGGCCTTTACCTCGACGTGGGGATGAGGATCAATAATTTCTGTACGTAACTGCGGCTGGCATGATGAGTGTGGTGTCTCCATTAGTCACATACATTAGCCCCGTCAAGGCGGGCGTGTGGGCGTCCATCTTGTGGTGGGTCTGGGGGCCGAGCCGGGCTGGGGAGTGCCAGGCCGCCGCCGCCATATTGGATTCTTGCCCGGCTGGAGCCTTGGCGGCGGCGTCTTGGCCCTGCACGGCGGCCGCGCCCCTCACCGCCGTTCCTCACTCACCCTCCTCGCCTTCCCCCTCCCCCGTGGACCCCCGCCGGGAGCGTCTGGCACACTCGCTCACCAGACTCTCACAGACTTACTCCACAAAATTTCATCATAGAATATTAAAACAATGGTAAACAGTGTATTATTTGGAATGAAAGATGTTCGTACCAATTGATGAACTGTACCTTGGAGGGTAAATGATATGACTGAACACTATGTTACTAATAAGTTTATCCATTTTAACGTGAATGGATTAATTCTAAATCATATGTCCTGTGTGATGCTTCTACGAATATATCATGAAATTGTTTTTATGATTTGGGTGTTATCAGCAGTCGTATTTTTTAATGGTTTCATCATTATGAATACTCGTTATTCCATTGTTTCTACTGAATTTCAGAGAATTGGACAAATAACAGCGAGGCTCAGCGGCCACGCATTACCCTCGTTGCGGTGAAACTAATAATTATTATATATGCTTCTCTTTGCTGACAGTAAAGTTGAATTTTGTAAAATAAGTATCTTCTAAACGCCACGATGTTCCACATCAACGGATGTGATTCATAATTCAAAAAATTACTTACCCAGCATAAACCCAGACACTTTACTCGCGATATCCTCCGAGTTGTGTATTACAAGAGCAGCCCAGCGGCAGGAACGATAAACAATATTCCAATACTACTACACACTCAGGTCCGTGCCCAGAGCCGCGTGTGGGGCTTCTCCTAAATCACATGTTTGCCCGAGGATAGCGGGGCAGGGAGCCGCTTCGGCGACAGATAGCCAGTTTTATGAATGAGACAAGTGGTTGTAATACTACGAGGTACGCACGAGTTACCAGGCTCTCCGATCCCGTCCCCACACCCCGTTACACCTCCATCCCCACCACCGGAGATGGTCCAGAGCTTGTGGCTGTGATGTGGTCTACCGCTAGTCTGATTTTTACTTTACTGTGTGTGTGTGTGTGTGTGTGTGTGTGTGTGTGTGTGTGTGTGTGTGTGTGTGTGTGTGTGTGTGTGTGTGTGTCTGTGTGTGTGTGTGTGTGTGTGTGTGTGTGTGTGTATGTGTGTGTGTGTGTGTGTATATATGTGTGTGTGTGTGTGTGTGTGTGTGTGTGTGTGTGTGTGTGTGTGTGTGTGTGTGTCTGTGTGTGTGTCTGTGTGTGTGTGTGTGTGTGTGTGTGCGTGTGTGTGTGTGTGTGTGTGTGTGCGTGCTTTTGACTTGATGCTGATGACTGGACTCTGTGGTTTTCAAGATTATTTGGTAAACGAGCCTTCCGACATGAATGCAAAGACTTGAATAAAGGCTATACACCATATGACTTTTGACTTCTATAAAATGTGAGGAGGGTATAGAGAAGCTCAAGCTCAGGCTCTGCTTGAGTTGCAGAAAAAGCGTAATGGAACCTCTCATTGGGTATAATATTAGGGCTCGTATAGAAGTTATGAATTTACTTATATAGAAATCCACATTGTTTGTGATCATCATTCAGAATACTATTGGTATGTGTTTGATTGACTTTTCTTAACGATTTTTTTTTTAATCTCGACCAGCCAGTGCCTCGTGGCGGGCTGGTAGAAGGTGACACAGGCGTTCTCGTCCCCGCTGCTCAGACCAATCATTTTCCTGGCAACACATCAGAGGAAGCAGCCCCTCTTCGTGTCACACTTCTAAGATCCCAATCACCATCAGCGGTGCAGATCAAAGAACCCAATCATTATCAACACCACAAATTAGGCAATCCACTTACGACAACACGGCTGGAAGGAGGCAATGGAAGCACCTGGACAGATTACCTTCAATTTTCACATCCTTCCTATCACTGACTGAATATGTGATTGTTTTGTGCTTCAGTGTAACAAACGCTTTTTTTGTGCTGCTATTCTTCTCTTTTATGATCTTTGTTTGTCACCTTAAATCATAGTTGTAGTTTACAGAATAGCATTTTGTTATCGAAGAAAAAAGTATTCTAAATACTTCTGTAAAATGGCTTGTCAACCGTGAACTCTTATAGAATTATATCACTTTAATATTAGTTGTTATAATGATACTAATGATAATAATAATAATAATCGTAATAATATTAATAATAATAGTAATAATAAAAATAATAATAGTAATACTAATAATAATAATATCAGCTAATCAAACCATTAAAAAATAAAATAAATGCAATAATTAGACAAATATATGAATATGGAAAATCTAACATGACTTTATCTCCCTGTGTGGTGCTTTGTGATAAGAAGGATCCCAAGGCAGCAGTAATTAGGCCGCGTTGCCTGAGGACTCAGCGGTGCGGTGCCGCTGAGCCTCTAAACCTGGCCCTTATCGACACTTTTCACAGATATGGCGGCGCGGCAAGGGTTTGTTTAGCTACCTTGTGTTCTGCGCCTTGGGTTTGAGGAGCCCAATGCGGGTCTCTGCCGCTCCAGGAGGGTGTGAAGTGCGGGTACGTTGGCGCTTATCTCGCTCTGCTGCTCCTAATTAGAGGTTGAGCGAGACGTCGTTTTGCTGGTGGTGGGCGCTATGCCAGGCCGCCATCTTAGAAGAAGTCTGGTGTAGGTTGTAATTTATAATCGATATAGAGAAAGAATGCAAGGTCTGTAAAATTTCATTGGTTGTCAAATAAAGTTGTGAACGAATGGAATAGGTTGTCATGACATCTCATTAGTGCAAACACCCTGGACAGCCTTAAACGCAGGTTGGCCAAATACATGAAGGAGGGGGGGCGGGTGCAGGCGGGAAGTTGACGCAGAGGTCTTTTGCAATTATCTTTGTTCATATGATCTTATGTTCTTTGCGTACATAGTGATTATGCCGCAAAATATGTTAGTATGTCAAGAACTTCAATCGCGTAATAGCCTCTATAACGAGCCGTCTCCTCGTGCCGTATGAAACAGATGCTTACTGATGGACGATGGACGAGAATATTTGACTCTCGAAGTAACAACGAGGGAGAGTTCTGTGTTTTATTCAGAGTGCCCCTTAGGCCTGGTGTTCTTCCCTCCCCCTCCATCCTTATCCATATCCTCCTCTCTCTTTCACGTCTCCCTTCTCTGCTCTATATGTGTCTTCGTTCCTTGTTTGTCTTCATTAACAGGAATGGAGTCAAAATTACGGTTATTTGAATATTTAAAGTATTTTTTCAAGTTTCTTCAATGACCGTCAAGGGATGCGTAAATTATAGAAGTCAACAATTTATCTAGATTTTTAACAATATTGATAAGGATATATATATTGACGTGCATCTTATTTCTCCCACTTTCAACCACGCTTTTTCCTGCCAATAACAAAAAAGAAGAAATGAAGCAGGCAAAGACTGAGTGAGGAAAATGTGAGTAAAGAAGGAACGGGGATATGAGATGTAATGACGATAAGATAAACGGAACGAGAAATGTAATACGGATAAAAAAAAATTCAGTAAAGGAGGGAGGAAGCGAGGAAGGAAAGACAGAAGGAGGGAGAGAGGGAGGCAGAAGGGCGGTCCAGAGGGAAGGGAACCCGCTGCATCGAGAGGGGAAAACAAGAGACTGTCGTCCACATCAATCATCGACGTGTCATTTGGACTCAGAATAAAGTATCGGTTATCGGGTGTGCTATCGGAATATTAAGGGGGCGCAAAAAGAGGAATGGCCCAGCTGGTGAGGAGACGCAAGCCCAACTGAGTGCTGCACGCTTTAAGGAACCATCGTCGCCGAGAAGAGCCCATGGCATGCGGTGAAGGCTGCCTCATGCTATTAAAAGCACGAAGTTTATCCTGAAGCTCTGGACGGCCGGCCCTTCGTAGCTGGCTCCCCGACAGTCTGCCTTGGGAGCCGCTTACATCTCGGCGTCAATCTGTCTTTCCCCTCTGAATATTGACGTTGCCAGCGGGATGACCTTGAGAATGGTGGGTCTTCTAGTCTTCTGGTGCTGAGGAGCTTTCATGGACGTCACTGAGTTTTATGGGCGTCTCTGAACCCCAGGTATCTGACTCAAAAGCAAGCATAGTGTGTCTCTAATCAGTGTTGTGACGACCACCCTCTTGCTGCTTTACAGTTCTCGGAGATGTTGGGACGCGGAACACACCTGTACACTTTAAAATATATTGTTTTGTTTTATGAACGTAAATGAGATATGTGTCTATGAATTTCAGAAAGGGAAAGAAGAATTCGAAAAAGAAATATCTGATGGTGCGTTGTAAAAATGTTTCATGTTTATACCATGTGTATGTATTATATACAGCATTTTTATTCTCTTCATAATGGTTTGTGATTGTATTGAATATTTCGTGTGTCTGTTATTCTGGCGTAATTTGACTGTTTTTCACTGCGATAAAGTGCAAGATGTTATTGTTACCAGAGAAATACTAATGAAACTTTAAAGAATCCTCAGAGGAAACACACACAACACACACACACACACACACACACACACACACACACACACACACACACACACACACACACACACACACACACACACACACACACACACACTTACACAGGCACCGGAAGAGATGGGTGGCTGAGGGGAGGACAGGAGAGGAGGACAAGGGGGACAGAGGACGGCGAAGGAGCGTCAGGGTGTACATCAATATATTCTCAGCCCCTCCCGGCTCTCTGTACCTTCCATTACATGTAGAACTCCTGACTGAAATATTGAACGAATATTTGGTGACATGAAGCTAACTTTATTATTCACACTCAGTCAATGGTTTATTTTGGCCACATCACTGGAGGCACGCAAGTTTGTATTGACGAGCAAATTTAACAGTTGAAAGCAATAGGTGCAGTAAGAGTTAATGGGTTTATCATTTTGCTGCCGTCCTCGTTAAGCAGCGGAACAGGTTACATACTTTTCGATTTACGTACTTCCGCGCTACCATGACGCTTCAGCTGTCGGAGGTAAACACGTAAATAGGGAAGTAGATGTTGCAAGTTGGAGGTGCTAATCTTTCATCACTTTTATTAATGCATTCAGTTCAAGTCTATTTCGTTATCAGTTGCTGTCTAGTTGAATTTTTATCTCGTTCTATAATTTTGTATGGCTAATAAATTATCTCCTTTTGAGTGCTGGTTGTCAGAGGTATTTGCACTGCACTGAGTAGATGCAAAATACTGAATATTAAAAGTATGAACCTGCAGCGAGAGAGGAACATGTCATCACACTTGCATGCAATGAGATGAGAGTAAAGGTATTTAATTATTCCAGCTGGGCATGGCTAGGAGAATTTTGATCGATGGTTCTGTACGAAAAAGGGAAAATACCGCTCGTTGCCTTGACATACTCAGCACTTTTTCTGCACATCTTAAAGCCTTTCCTCAGCAAACTGTTTACGATTCTTGGCTGTCAATAATTTTTACTCCTGTGTAATTGCCATGTTAGTAGTTAAATCGTGTTTCCTTTTTTTATGGTATATATTCTCCTTACTGCTACGAAACCTTTTTTATTTTAAGTCTTAGAGATGTAGAAATTTGAATTACGACGTTTTCGAAAAGTGAAAAATACAAAGTATAAGTATAAGTTATTTTTTCAAGAAAGTGTTTATTTATCTGTTTCATTAGAGTTAACAGCAGGGATAGAAGGGTTTGAGGTCCTCACTTTGGTCTTATTGTTGAGAGATGAATACTGTTTACTATTTTTAGTGTACCTGGCGAAGATCTGAAATATCTTAAGTCAACCACGTCGCTTCCTTACGGTGACCTTAATCCTAAACACCTGCCTCTTCCCGCCACCGCCCCCCACCACATCATTGTATTAAGTGTGTAGTAAATGCTGCACTTAAAATTAGCATGCAGTATTTAGCGCACATGAAGGAGTGAAAAAAAACATGCTGTGGATTTTCTTATAAAGCTTTAAAATATTTTTTTACTTGATGTAATAACTTTGGGTCAATGAAGGTCAGTAACAGTAATGGCTGGCTTTGTTGCACTAATAATTGATGTTGTAAAACGACTCACGTTTTTAATGATAGCCAAGGAATTACTACGCTGAAACAAATTTAGTGACAAAGGGGAGAGTAACCACAAACTCTCCCTCTCCACCACTTCTCGTAGCCAGAGTACAGCTACACAGGGGTCGGCCAGCGGGGCGAGAAAAAGGGAGCGCTTTCATTTAGGTGAACGCTCCCCTTGGGCTGCTGCGACAAGAGGCGGCGCTGTTTCTGGACGCTGCATCCCGCGCTGGACAAAGACACCGTAGGCAACATGGGATATTTATGCCCCCGATATCACCTCTCCTGGCACGTGTTCGGACCCTCCTCTCCCGGCCGTCATAACAACCCTCCATACACGTGGAAACACAAACATATGTACACACCTACACACAGGTATGCACATATGTATATTCGTGTACATGCATTAATTACAATGATATATTCATCTCTCCGTTATTGAAGAAAATACGAAGTATTTGCTTGACTCTTTATTTCTTTATTATTTTTTAATTTGCCAACTAATTGCGTGATTATATATTTATTTTGAGAGAGTGAGGTGTTTCTTTGTTTATTTGTCTTAATGAAGGAAAGATGGAAAACTGTGTTCAATTAATTGGTTTATGCAACAAAAAATGTGTTTTTCTCTGTTCAATGTGAACTATTAACAGGGCCAAATACTACACAATTTCTTGATAAATAGTGTTTGTGGTCAGTATGATCTTTTTTGAGGGGACGCTACAGCAGCAGGTAACACTGAGGGTAACATGAAGCTGATGGTCTTCTGACTCAAAAAGAACAGAGGAAACTTAGTCCTCGGACTTCAGGATTGCTCAAGAAAAATATGCGTCATCAACAAATATGCATTTAGAATGATAAAATCAAAGGAATATAGATGAATAAATAAATATGTACATATATATATATATATATATATATATATATATATATATATATATATATATATATATATATATATATATATATATATGTATATATATATATATATATATATATATATATATATATATATATATATATATATATATATATACATATACATATATATATATATATATATATATATATATATATATATATATATATATATATATATATATGTATATATATCTATACATATATATATATATATATATATATATATATATATATATATATATATATATATATATATATATATATATATAGAGAGAGAGAGAGAGAGAGAGAGAGAGAGAGAGAGAGAGAGAGAGAGAGAGACTATATATATATATATATATATATATATATATATATATATATATATATATATATATATATATATGTAGACTATATATATATATATATATATATATATATATATATATATATATATATATATATATATATATATGTAGACTATATATATATATATATATATATATATATATATATATATATATATATATATATACATATATATATATATATATATATATATATATATATATATATATATATATATATATATATATATATATATATATACATATATACATATATATATATATATATATATATATATATATATATATATATATATATATATATATATATATATATATGTAGACTATATATATATATATATATATATATATATATATATATATATATATATATATATATATATATATATTTATATTTATATATTTACATCATGATGTTTTGAAGCTTATCTGTTCCCACGCTGCGTAGCGACACTGTCAGGGTGAGTCCATTGGTAAAGTTGTAAAGGCGAAGTGCAGGTGTATGTGCATATTAATTTTTATTTAGCTGAGTAGAATGTGCCTGTGACGTGCGCCATCACGTGAACATGAGAATGTTACACGCTCTCAAATGTCTGTCTTCGTCCACAGTAATATGCATCGTGTACTGACCAATGGAAATTATTAAATTGAATATAATTTATCATTAAATCTTGATGTTTTTGTTTATTATTTGCGGCAATGACAGTTACTTTCTTGTTTATTTTCAGAAACAGTGATGGTTATGACTAATTTAACCAATCTCGTCACTGTTTCCTATTTAGTTTTTTTTTAATTATTAGCGAAGGTTATGTAGAACTTAATGATTATTTTTTAACTGCGTAATAAACTAATTGGTTAATGAAGCTTAAATTTACCACTTTCTTATATTAGTGTTGCACCATTGACATTTGTAGTAACTTGTTCAACAGTAATGGAAATAGTGATAATAATAATAATAATAATAATAATAATAATAATAATAGTAATAATAATAATAATAATAATATTAATGACAAAAACAATAACAATAACAATAATAGTAATAATGATAATAATAATAGTAATAATGGTAGTTATAACGTACATTAAAAGATGTAAGTATGAAAAAATAAAGTAACGTAAAATTTTAAGTAAACTAAGTTATTGGTTGACGTTGTACAAGCAGCTGAGAAGAGCATTTCCTAAAGCGTTCATGATGCCTGCCAGTTTAGACTCAGAAAAAGACGGAAAACACAGCTGACAGTGAGGCAAGGCGTGAGGGCTGGCTGCGGCCCTAACGAGCGTCAGGACAGGCCGTCGCCCCGGGAAAAATACCCTCAAACCTTTTGTCTCTTTTGTGAAGAGGAGCCATTATCTGACGCACATGATAGATGGCGAACACTCACGTTAGCTCCTGTCCAATTACGTGAAATATCAGATTACCTTCGACCAGTAATGGATTACATCACGAAAGAATACCTCGGCCGTTTATCATTGGTGATACATGCGCCTATTAACCCGGTATGGATTTCTCCGTGGATGTTATTGATTCTACTTCACCTTGCAGCGATCTCGACTTGGTGCTCACAATGAAGTGGTCAGTGTGGCCTCGCTGTCACAGTAGAAAATTTAAATGCAAAGAATGTGAGCAGAAGTTGCGGCTGTAAAGATAAGATTTTTGCTCATTCAGATGGCAGTAATTGGGATACCGTCGATTGATTAAAGAGGTCTGCTTAAAGTATGGTGCTTCATTCAACACCCGTGTGCTGACAAGGCTCCGCGCTGTCCTTTGTCGTTTGTGTGCCTTTAAAAATGCATGTATCTCAAACAACTTCATAATTGTGATCCTGTATTTCAAAATAATTTATGACGGTATTAAATT